>JAIUCT010000090.1:246787-264275 GCA_021307375.1 Tetraneura akinire
CACATAATACGTATATTAAACCTATATAATCACAATTCACAACGGTACTGTTTTCATTTAATAGAATTTAATCCTGTATTAAATATACGGAGTATTTTGTCTCTTATACGATTATTCGAAAATATATAGTATAATACAAAACACCGACTTTATAGATTCCTGGTATGATTTGTGGAGATGTTACCGGCAATGCCGGTAATGATTATTCATTGTGTGTTATATTATACGAAGTATTTTGTCAATTGTAATAATAATTATACATGATTTTGTTGATTTAAATTATTTAAATTATATTTTAATAAATAAATGAAATATTACCCATATTGACTATCAATCGTAGGCATTTTATATATTGCCTAGACATTGTCAGCCTCAGCATTGCCCTACTTAATTAGCCACTGTTAATATTGACTAGTCATTACCGATAATGCCTGATTTCCGACATTGACGATAACATATATATTATTAATTTATAGTTACATATAGATATAATTATTATATAATGAACCGGAAATGATTCATAATTTTCAGACGTGTTGACAGTCGATCCATAGGGACATAGGGTCCTACCAAAATACCAAACATATTGTCCATCAAGAAATGACCAGTAACTTGATGGACTGGAAAGGAAACAAACATTCTTGTCAGTTAACTAAAATTAAATCTGTTTAAAACATTCAATCCCTAATTGTTTTTGAAATATTTAACTTTATGATTAGTTTAAAATAATTTTATATAATACAAGTAACTTTATTATATTGTGATCAGACATATTATAGAAGTGTTATAATCAAATTATATCATTAGAAGGATAATATTAAAAAATATATATAAGTGCTTCATACTTATATATGACTACAATTTTATTTCATAATATTTTGGCATATATAACTAAAATAATTGATAAAATTTTAATATTATTTAACTGCGCAAAGAAGTATATTAATGTATATACTATATAGTTATAGTATATAGATAATCAATCTTCTTTTTTTTTTTTTTAATTAATATTTTAACCCTATTTATGTAAGTAAAATGTTTATTTTAAAATTTAACTACAGTATAATGCATTAAAAAAGTATTTTATTATAAATTAAGTTATAAAACATTTATTTGTAGCATTTCAAAAATTCAAATTAATAATTACGATATAACAAGAATACACAATATACCTGTATCATAATATCATAATAACTGTTAAAATATGACGTGTTGAATATTACACACTAGGTAGTTCTTGAGGTCAAATATACCAGGAACCTAACTTGTTTCTGTTTTGTTATACAATGAAAACGAATATGAATATGATTAACTCGTAGGCTTCTAAAACATTAATATATATATAAAAAAGGTGATACTGGTTTGTGATGGAGACAGGTGTGGAGGGGACAACGTTGTGTTTTGAATAATATTTGAATGCAATGTATTCGAAAAAATTATTCTGAGCGTAATTCAACTTCATCAAAATATCAATGTTTGAACGTTGCCGAATTGTCATTTTTTTTTTTGGTAAATAGTTATTTCTATCACAATGAAAAGAATATATTGGTATAATGTATATTGTATGATATGAGTATAATTAATAAATCATATTATAACAGTTTTACAATGGAATATGTTAATGTACATTTTATATTAAAAAAAGATGAACTGATACTCCTGGTATTTAGGTCTGAAAATTTTACTGAAGTATACTTACCAGGGGCGGACTGGGCCGGCGGGATACCGGGAAAATTCCCGGTGGGCCGATGTTCGTATTATTATATTGAAAAATATCAATTTTTAATTAATTGAAATTACAATATTTTGTTTTTATATTTTTGAAATATTATATTACATAATATACCAACATAGTGTACGATACGTAAAACAAATTATTCAGAAAACCAAATGAAATTAAAAATAACAAATAAAATACATGATAATGATTTTTAATGTACACATTCTGTCTCTCTGGATTCCCAAGTCCCAATACAGCATTTCGCACTATTTATAGATAATTATACAATGTGTAGAATAACCATTGAGTAACTATTATAGTGTTATTATTATACGATTGTCGCGATTGTTGACGAGTTTTTATCAAATTCCAACAACTGTAACAACTATAAAGGTGCCTACACACGTTCAGTTTTTGTTTCAAACTTGACTGAACAGGTCTGACCGTTCAGGCAAGTCGTAACGTATGTATGCAAAAACTGAAGGCTGGTTCAGTCCTGGGCGCGGCATGAACTGATCAGGTCGTTCTTGATTTTTTGAATTGGCATGAACGACGACATGCATATGTATATGCAATAATATACTCGTATTATAGCTTATATTATATTATATATTGAAACTTTCATCATATTCATCGTATATCAATACTATTATTATTAATATTATTAAAGTTTGTGTTTTAAGTGTTTATCATTACTTCATTAGTATTTTTTAAATTATAATAATAATAATAATATGGACTCTGGAAATTGGCCACAAAAAATTATGAACGAATTAATTGATCTTTTAATAGTATTTACCAATTATAATTATAATATAGTAATAAAATTATTAATAACAATAATAATTATATAGATAATATTATATTGACTTAATGACTTTAGTATTATAGTCTATTGATGAATATTATTTATATATAGGTATTATAATTTTAACTTTCATGTCACAGAATAGCATATATTTATGTTCAAATAACTATAATCTAAAATTCTCTATAATCAAATATTTATCATCATAAAAATTTAAAAAAATAATATTTAAAATTACTTAATGTATGTTAGTAATTAAAAATGCGTGGGCCGGCCCAAGACCAAACCAATTATAGGATGGGCCAGGCCCACCAAGGCCCCTCCTGGCTATGTGCCTGGTATATATCCATATATTTATTAGTTATTAGTTTATTACTAATAAAAATATTTTTTTTTTTTTTTTTTTTACACATTCAACATTATAAGATAATGTAGTAGGTAGTATAATACGTACCACACAGTTTACAACTAATATATAATATATTCTTATTATTAAATAAATTATGTCTTTCTTCTTTTTTCTATCAATTAAAATGTATTTAATTTCATTAGGTCCTGTATATATATTACAAAAAATGTATTCATTATTATTATGATAAATACCCATCAATTGTTAAAAAATAAATTATAACACTTAGTTGTTGTTTTTTTAATATTTAGACACATTATACATACATAAAGTACATAAATTACATAAATATATAGGTAATATCAATTTGGTTTTATCACGCACAAACATTACCCAGTGGCGTAATTTGGGGGTAGCAAGGGGTTGCACTTGCGACCCCTAATTATATGTCAGGGTCGCAAAGGTATAGTTTTGCGACTCCTATATAATATATCATCAAAATTTTCAAATAATTTAAATATTTAATTTAATATTTAAAAATAATTGTTTTATGTTAAAATAAAAAATAAACTAGACATTTTTATCAAAATTTAGTAAAAATATTATGTAGAAGTATAAGATGTCTTATTTATATAATAATTAATAATATAAAATTTATATAACGTTATATATTCGTATATTATTTTTGTACTATAATGTACAAGTAGGTATATTATTATGTGGCAGTGACACGTGTATTGTAATTTTATTATTATGTACATATTATGTAATACAAAATAGTAAATGATTAAGAGTTCAAGAATAATAAAAACACATTTATGCGGGTAATATTATATTATGGTTATATTAATATGTTCGATACGAGTTGTGTATATTTTAATATAGTATCCACTTAATTTTCGATAGAGAAAGACTGGACTGATATTCAATGGGACGGTGGTTTATTTTTAAACTTGACTTCAATATTATGTTTAATTCAAGAACTCATTAATATGCGATGTGAAGTTAAATTTGAAATAATTTGGATGAAAGCTGACGCTATCAAAAATCAAAATGAAATAAATTCTCCAATACTTCCTAGAAAAAAAGTAGTACCTGTAAAACTAGGTGGTGGGTTAAAAGTTAAAACAACCAGATAATTTAAATATAAAAGATCATTATAAAATAAATATATATTTCAAAGTTTTAGACATGATTATTAATGATATGAATGCTAGATTTAAAGAAAATGATATTAACATTTTAAACAGTATGCAAGATATAATACTTAATGACTCAATAAAAGATACTTCGTTTCAAGATATAAGTAATATGTATGGTTTCAATGAAGATGATCTTAAATCTGAGACAATGATATTTAATAGGATGTACAAAAATTTAAATATTGAAAATAATATTAAATCTAAAATTAATTTTATAAAATCAGGTGATCACATGATTGGATTTTCAACGTTGACAAAATTATATAAACTATTTTTAACAATACCAACAAATTCAGCATCTTGTGAAGGAAGTTTTTCTTGTCTCCGACGTTTAAAAAATTATTTGAGAACAACTATGGGACAATTTAGGTTATATAATTTAGGTATACTTCAAATAGAACATGAAAGATCATTAAATATTAATTTGGATGAAGTAATAAATAATTTCAATGCATCTGCACAATTACGAGGACGTCGTTTGCAGTTAACAAATTAAAATAATATAATTGTCTTCGTGTATATGTTCATAGCTATATAACTATTTTTTATTGTGTTTATTATTATATGCATATGTATACCTATGGTTTATATTTACTTTTACATTTTTTTTTTATATTTACTTTTTCATTTTTTTTTTTTTTTTTTTTTTATATTATACTTATCATAGTTGTTTATGTTATGTCGAGGAGAGAAGTAGGTATGGAAAATATAATTGAGACTAAAATTTAATATGATCATTTACAATTTGCAACCCCAGAAATTTTGCCCAAATTACGCCACTGACATTACCTATATAATATAATTATACCTATACAAATATAACATGTAGGTGATATACATTGATCTAATATATAAATGTAAGTCAAAAACAGAATAGGTATAAACAAACTTATTTATAATATTTCCTATATATTATTTATATCGGACATTAATAAATTATAAACTGTTGAATAGCATAATAATAAATAATAATATTATTATTTTAGACATTATTATTATTATTATTATATTATTAGATTATAATTAAACTTATATTTATTTAAATATTGTTAAAGTAAGTTAGGTAATCAATTATTCTCAATGGTGAAATTAATTTTGGCCATATAATATTGAAACATAAAATTAATGAAAATAATGTTTAACGTTTATAACGAAATATTAGTTCATAAATAAATTATAACTTTATCATAATTATTATTTTGACAATATGACAATATTATGTGTATGTGTATAATATAAATTATTTTATATTATTATAATATGCAAAAATGTTGATGTTTTTTTTCTGTCGATTTTCAAGACACTTTTCAAAATGACTTTTTCATTATCAGTTTTTGGATTATTCATTTAGTCGTTTTGAAATTTTTCTGTTTCGCCTGTATTCAAAAAATTACAATTAATATTTCACATTTAATTTTTTTACAACAAAATAGTTTATATTATTATAAATATAAGATTAATTAACACTATAAGAATATTATTAGGTATTTTTTAATAATACAAATAAATATCGTATTAATTATATACATGTTTGATATTCACATATATTTTTTAATTTATTTTTATTTAAAGCTGGATAACCTGTTAATTAGTAATATTTAACTAAAACACTCGTTGTGTTAAATTAACTCAATTCATTTGAAAAAATATCAATTTTTACTTATGGTTTTCGATACCTACGGCTAATATAATTTTCAGTGTAATTTGGATTGTAGCTTTACTCGTATTTATATTATTAAACCTTTATTATAGTATCATACCTATATTAATAAAATTATTTCAATAATTGGTAGATGGACTTTGATTATGATAATACCTATTAATAAGTATTATATTTATAGATATAGGTATATGAAATAATTGAATATTATATTAATTAAATTTCGTTAAAACATAAATTAAATTAATTTTTAATTAGATATATATATATATATATATATATTTATAGTTATTATTATTATTTTTTTTTTACTAATTATTATCATCGACTATATAGATTATATTAGATTTAGATTTTTATTTATGTTATTATTTTTAACATTTCAATGTATATTTTGCATAATTTAACTTGGATAAAATAAGTAAATAAGTGAATCAATATAAAAAAAATATAATGTGAATGCAGCGTACAACATTTTATTTCGTTAGTATTGCAATGATAGTTTTACGTCAACTAATAACGAAATCACAATACCGTTACTGTGTATAGTTAACTAACTATACACAACTACCGAATACCGCTTTTCATTAAAATAATTGATTTGTTTCTCTCGAATATATATTTTATAAATAAGAAGCTATTGCAGTTGTAGTGCGAATAGTTAGCGTAATATAATGTACACTAGTTTGATGTAGACAAAGTGGGTTCGAACGCATATATCATACTTTACACCACTAACCGGAATGTAAAAACTTATTCTAACAAAAAAATATAATTCAAAAAACAAACAAATAATATATCATTACACTAATATTGTAATGTTGTCACTGTTTATACATTATAATATACTAGAAACTAATTAAATATAACTATTACTATACCCAATACATTTTATTTACCTTTGAGTGTAAGGCAAGTAACGACTACGATGTGAATTCATGGTTTGTGCCTTAGTACGCCATTCATTGTTAAAACTTTCACACTCATCTAAAACAGTAATAAATTATGAAATTAAAAAAAAACCAAGTGGACAGATGTAGAAAGGATATAGCTATAGAGAGGATAGTATTATTGATCGATTAAAATTTTAAAAAAACTATTCTGAGCAAAGTTCAGTCTTCTTTTTTCAATTTTAAACTTTAAACAGATATAAACAAATTGAGATTTGAGATTTTAAAAATATTTTGGAACTTAGTTAAGAAGCAATATTTAGTTGACATCTTCAAAAATTGTTTGACCATAAAACTTAAAATTTTCAAAGTTTTATATTTTTACAAAAAATGAACAATTTAGAATCAAAATTTAATCACGTTTACACGGGATGTTTACCAAGATTGCCTCAGTCAATAACATTTGATCGATTACATATTTTTAAAGTTTGATTTTTGTAACTTATTTATTTATACACAAGTCATATTTTTCATTATAATTTTTTAGTACTTAAAACAATAAAACCAAAATAAAAAAAAGTAATATATTTTTTCATATTAATTAAAATTTTAAATCTCCAATTTGCAAACTTGATATTTCTTTATAAAATTTAATTTAAAAAAAATGTCTAAATATATATATATATTTTTAATGGCAGTGGAGTATTTCTACTATTTTTTTCTTTTTGTAGCGTACACCTAATTTTTAAATTTCCTATAATATAATATATACCAGGGGTGCGAACCTTTTTTGGTTCAAGTGCCCAAAATTTAAAATCAAGTTTTTTGAAATATGCTGGCGTGCCAAAGAAATAAAAATGAATTTTATTAATATACATATTAAAAAAAAAAAAAAATATTTATTATAAAATTTATGAACACATTTTCTTTCATATTTTTAAAAACTTTTAAATTTGATTTTTAAAATTTCTTATTCTAAAGTTATTTTTTGAAAGTCAGATAGTCTCTCTACTTATTATCCAATTCAAGTATTGCCTGTATATGTAGTAAACACCTAATATAATTTTCAAGTTTTTATGTTTTTAAGTTCTATATTCTAGACTCTAGAGTAATATTGAAATGAATTTTGTCAAAATTTCAATTTCCATGAATATTGCAGAATTTTATCATTTTTTTGGTAATTTTTCTACAAGATAAATTAAATTTTAAGAAATTAAAAAATTGATCTAAATAAAATACCGACTAGACATGATTTTCTATCAATAACATATGAACTATACCACTATTATTATACTACTATTTATACCACTATTCGTGGTAGTTGGACCATTTAGTAAAAATATTTATATACAAATTAAGAAAAAGAAACTGTATGTAGTTTAATAATTATATACGTAAAAAAATTATGAAGATCAATATTTGTCAAATGATAAATTATTATATAATTAAATAATTAATGATTATTAATGATAAATGATTTTTAAATTATACTAACCATCATCTAAATTAATATATTCTTGATTTTCTTCCTGTTCTCCTGAATATACATTTTGTTTACGTTCTACAATATGCGCACGGTCTCCAATATGATGTCCAATAGCCAACTTCTGTACTCCTGTTCTTGAATCGCTAACAGCTTTTTTTGTTTCTTTTATTCCTCCTGGACAAATACGTGTAGAAGTTGAAGCTTTATATACCTATTATATAAATTAATCATATATTATTATAATAATACTATTTTATTTATTGTTTAATGATATATATATTATGTATAATTTATATGTAATACTTGTGGCTGTCCATTTGGTCCATTTGACGAATACGACATAAATGTTGAGCTACTGAATGATTGTCCTGAATTATTACCATCAAACATCATATTTATATGATTATTCATGTTGCCCCTCATTGAATTGAAGTTTTCAAACATACCATCCCCACCAAATGGCATCATCATACTTGCCATTGGATTAGGAAATCCTCCTAAAACTGAATTCATCATTTGATCCATTGAGCGCATTGAATTTCTAAATTAAATAAAAATATAAGGTATATTAGGTACTTATCTAAATTTTAATTTATTAAATATCTATTGAATATTAATATTTTTTATAGTAACATGTGGATACCAGCTGTTAAATATATTTTTGTTATATAAACTACCTTTATAATATATCAAATGGTACCTAATATTATTTATTGATTGGTGGTATACTATATTATAAAATAATTTATGTAAAAAATTACATTGATTCAACTAAAAATATCTTTATATTAATTATTCATTTTAATTTTCAGTCTTACTTACATTTGATTAATACGTTATTGGTTATATACCTACCTAATTACTTTATAAATGTATAATAAAATTAGAACTCATCTTAATTAATTGTAAATTTGTTAAGTAAAGAAAAGATTGTTAGTTATCTATTAATTTAATTTTTTAATAATGTAAATCAGTTTAATTCCTCAATCTAAATCAAAAATAAAAATATCTAATTTTCTTAGAAACTCTTCTTTTTTTTTCAGCTTATCTCTTAACTATATGAGGTCAGCTCACAGATATATATATATAATTCTACGATTAAAATTTCTATCAAGATCTTGAATACTTACATCAATACCAACTACTTTATATCACACTTCTTTAGACTCTCAAGTTAGATTGATACTTCAGCGTTTAAGCGTTAACCAATCAGAGACAAAATAATAAATATTCATAAAAATACAAATTGATTATAAAATGCTGGCTATGAATTTAAAAGTTGAACTTTTAAGGATAAAGTAAATGCTACATAGTATATGCTAAACGTTGATGTGTAAATCCACCTTTAACCTCATAATACCAAATAATATAGTCATATTTATTCAATATTTAATATTTCGATAAAATTATAATGGTTAGACTATCGCTGTCATAAATATTTTGATATTTTAATAAAATAAAAAATTTGTAATTAAAAAAAATGTTAATCTATGTATATGTTATTAATAACAATTTGTAATTTAAAATGTAACTAATCAAGAAAATTGTTATAATAAAACTGAATTTTTGTATAAAATACATGTTTTTACTACGATTGCAGCCAAGGAAATTAAAAAAAAAATAATATGTGGCCCACTGCATAAAAAGGTTGAAGACCTGATCTATGCTATTCAGTAAGGGAATTTGCTTAATTAAAATTCAGATGAAAAAGGGAAAACAATTTTATAAATATAAACAAATTTAATATACAAAATATTGTTGATACTAGCAGTGAATTAATAATGTTTGAATGATTGTATTAATTATTAATAAAAAAAAAAAAAGAAAATTATATATTTAAATAATTTAGATTTCACTTAACACTAAAATGTAAAATTTGATAGACAAATACAACGTTTATGCTTCTAATTATTAACAAAAGTATGAACTATACATATGTAAATTACAAAGGCAAAAATGGAATAATTATTAAACATAAAAACAAAATTATCAGAATTCGGCATTGTTATGCATTCATCAGTTATCAATATTTATTATTAATTACATACCTGTACTGATTGTCATCTCCAAACATGTCAGTTGTTAATGAATTAGGAAACATATTTAACTTGATTAAGACGATTAAAAATATAAAATGTTTGCCTTTTTTCTAAAGGTAATGTCACAGAACATAGAATATAACTGTTGTAATATGGACTATCACAGCGTAATATATATTTTTAATGTTTTAATACATTTCAAATTTTTAAATTCACACACGATTTTAGATATTTATCTTAGTATAATAATAATTGAGTAATAACACTGAATTAACACAATAACCAGATCAAAATATATTATATTAATATAATAATATAGTATAAGTCACAGATTCACAAGTCACAACTCGGAAATTTATATAAATATTAAATATTAATATTATTTGATTTTTATAATAATGATAAACATAGGTAAATCATAAATGTGATAGGGTGAATACTGAATACGTAATACTGAAGAGTGCGCTTAAATCGTAAATATAATACTGATTTCTATTTTTTTTTTTATAGTATTTTCTGGAACTTTCTTCCCATAGTAAAATAAATAAGAAGTATGCTCGACTCGATACCGTGTTTTCGTCGTACTCTGCGCATGTGCAGCGTCTTGACTTTTTGTGCATAATGTATTCGTGCATTCGGTTCACATCGATTTCCCGATGATAACCGAAGGTAAAAATAATGCAATATTACTTTGGTCGTAATAATCATAGTAAAATAAATTTAATTACGCCTGATGGTATTCTACGATAAACGAAATGCAAACGAAATACACGTGACGTCACTTGACTTTTTATTTGTTGCCTATCCCAAGATTAACGTCAGGCGATGCGCACTACTATCAGTCGAGCATACTTCTTATTTATTTTACTATGTTTCTTCCTACAATCAGTATAGCCACGATTAAAATACTAAATTAATAGCGGAGAAATTTAAAAATACTTTTATAGATGGCAATAGTATCATATAATAATATGAACAAAAGAATGATAAAACCATTGATTATAAATATTATTGTATTACTAGCAGTGAACCAGTAGCTGAGAAACCACATAATATAATAAACTTTATTATATTATTATGTTTATTATATCATGAGAAACCAAAGCTTTACCACCATCATAGCATTTCCGGTACCATAGTGTTCGGGTGGAGAAGTAATTTCTTCGGGTACATTGAGTCCGACGGTAGTATATTTTTATGGGATAATGATTAAAGTATTATATCAGTCCTTGACCAATCACGGTGGACCCTACGCGGAGTAAGACTTCGGCGCACTCACTAACCATCGTCGGACCAAGATTTTCGTTAATTCTGATCCGTTGCAAAATAATTGACAAACGAAAAAATAAATTGAAATCATCTATGCATTTCAAATTATATGTCAAATTCCCTCCGTTACTATCCATCGTTGATATTCGCGTATATATAAAATGCTTTAGAACTAAACGTCGTTACAATATTTTCCAACTACCATTTGGCCGTATTTAAAACATCGGTTGTTACCCGTTATCAAACACGATATTTATGATAAACTGTTTGTTATCATTTTTGATGATTTTTTACATTACGGGATTACGGGTTCTTTCGTGATGTTATGATCGTTGAATTTTTTAATATAATCGACAAAACGCCAAGTGTAAAAAAAATAGTATATTACTACCATACAATAACGTTTACTCGGGACAATGTCAAATTGTAAAAACATACCCTCGTGCTAAATAGAATTATTGTCAACAGAGTCAAACAGAAAGGTTAGTACTAATTATAATAATTATTTACACGTTTTATATCTAAACAGTTATAAAAAACTTTTATATTTTTTTAGTTTATGCAAGTGGCAAACGTGTCAAATCTACTGAATCACAAATGGCAACTGTCGATCGTATCCGATTATTGACTATCAAAATCACTAATCTAACAATGATACAATAAATCAGGTATGAAGTACTAAAATGCTAAAGTGTTACAGTGCATAATTCTCTTTTCTGATTATATTATAAAAATCAAATGATGACCATTGATTAAACAAAAGTCATCAGTTGTTTAGTTTTTACTATTTTAGTTGTAAGTTACAATTTAAATTTAAAGTTGAGAGTGCTCACTGTTATAATTATAAACTATTAAGTTATTATTAGTATCATAAAGATAAAAAAAAACTATTGAATTCCAAAAGAGAATATACCATGTATCATTCAATTTTTGTGTGACACACTGACACTTGCACCTCCCCCAAATGAAACACTAAACCTTATAATAACAACATTTTCAGGGATATTTTTAAATCAACACTATTGTTGATGTACATGATTTATAACGATTGGTGAAAGGAGATATTTCCAAAATATTTGGAAAATCTCATGACTCAATTTTTTTATAGGTGTTTAAAGTTGAAATTTCAGTAAAATTAATATTTAAAGTTTTTATATGGATTCTTCTTATTAAATTTCAATATTTTACAATAAAATACAATTGACAAACATTTATTAAAAATTTTGAAAATTTTATTGAAGTTTAAATATATTTTATTTAACTTAGTTCCAATTAATTTTGAATTATTAAATTTTTTTTTTTTATATATAGCTATTTAAAGTATAAAAAAGGATGGGAAGGGTTACTGGTGTGTATGAGATACAAGTGTATAGAGGAAAGTGTTGAATTTTGATTACAATTTGAATGCAATGATAAATCATTATAATCAAAAAACGATTCTGAGCGAAGTACTGTCAGATTTGGGTATGTAAGTAACTTAGGGGTATTATGATAAATTATTTATATTGAACATAGAGACTGATAAATGTAAAAATTTGAATTATTGGTACATATATTATCTGATGAACTTTGTTCAAAATTGTTTTCATGAATGTAATGATTTATCATTGCATTCAAATTGTAATAAAATGCAATACTTTCTTCTTTACACCTGTATCTCTTCCACACCAGTATACTTTCCTTTTCTCTTTTAGATTCTGAGCAAAGCAAAGAATGTATTAGTTTTACAATGATGTGTGATTTTTTTTTTATACTGTAAACATTTTTACTATCCGAAATAATGCTCCGATTACCATGAATAGCATATGTTTCCGGTAGGAAAGTGAATCTAGTTGGTACTTTATTTGGGTCATTTTTCTAATTTCTCAAAATTGACCATAAGCGGTAGAAAAAACGACGAAAAACGGCATTTTTCACGAAAATGAAATTTCGACGAATTCGATTTCAATATTTCACGATAACTCAGGCAATTTTGAAGATAAAGACTTGAAATTTTTTTGTGGGTGTTTATATAGCTACTATATATACATATGTGGTAAAATTTTGAAACCGTTAAATTAATTTTTCTACAAAATATAGGACTTTGAATATTTCATAAAATTTACGTTTTGATGTATATAATATTTGATAAAATTGGCAATTTTTGGTATTTAAGTCTGAAAATTTTACTGAAGTATATATACATATTATTTAACATCATATCAAAATATTAGAAAAATCTCCAGTCTCAATTTTTTTTTATAGCTGTTTTAAGTTAATATTTTTAGTAAAACGAATATCTTAGAATCCATACCTATAAATAAATATTCTGAAAACACTTTTACTACCCGAAATAATGCTTCGATTTTCACGAATAGCGAGTTTTAGGTGTAAAAGTGGATGTAGATGGTACTTTATTTAAGTCATTTTTCGAATTTCTCAAAATTGACTCTATGCGGTAGAAAAAACGACGAAAAAATGACGAAAAAACGGCATTTTTCACGAAAACTGAATTTTCGACGAATTTGATTTTAATATTTCACGATAACTTAGGTAATTTTTAAGTTAGAGACTTGAAAATTTTATTGGGTATTCACATAGAAATTATATATATTGGGTAATGTTTTGGAACTGTTACATTAATTTTTCTACAAAATATAGGACTTTGAATATTTCGTAAAATTCTCGTTTTTATGAAGACATTTATATAGAACTTAGAGACTTGAAAATTGTATTGGGTGTTATTTATGTACTATATGTGTGATAAAATTTTGCGTTTAAAATATTTAATAAAAAATGTCAAAATTTTAAAAAATACCTACATTACTGACTGAATTTCACTCAGAATCGTTTTTTCGAATGCAATAGTTTATCATTGTATTCAAATAATAATTAAAATTAAACGCTATGATTTCCACACTTGTATCTCATGCGGCAGAAGTATCAGCTCTATATTTATTATACTTAGGTTAGTTTTTTTATTTCTTTGAGCTTGTAAAATGTGTGCCCACAGGTGCTCCATTTACATTCAACATTTTAAAAGGTAAATTTATTAATTTGCATTAGTTATTAATTATTTTTTAAAGCCACATAAAGATGAAATGCACTAGTTTTTGCACAAAGCCAAAAATCACATGAAAAAAATTTCATAATTATTTTTAAAGTTTGTAGTATCTACTTTCAATTATATATTGCAGTTTATGACATGTGTACAAGATAATAATTATTGTTGAATATCAATTATAAATCATTATTTTAAATTAACTATAAATATTTATTTAAATTATATAATTCATTACCTATATTTAAATGTTCCTAAGTAATATTAGCTTGTAATTAAATACAAATAATAATTTTCTATTTATATAATAATTACATAATTAAAAAAAAAAAAAATCTTGTATACATATGTGTTTTTAAATTATTAACTAATATATTTAATTAATATGTGGAAGAAAATTGGTGGTGGATATAAATTAGTGCACGATTATAAATACCTATTCAATTTAAATAGCAATTTAATTTGGCTTCAATTATAATTTAAATCTTTTAGGTATTTCTATATTTAATTATGACATAAAACTTTACTTCCATAAAATAATTTAAATTTTATAATATATTTTCCAAATATATATATATATATTTAAAATTTTATCTAATATCCTTGATTATATGTGTGAGAATAAATTATTATTAAGTAATGACTTTATTTATTTATTTTAGATTCTGAGCGAAGCGAAGAATGTATTGGTTTTACAATGATGTGTGATTATTTTTTTTTTTTTTTTTTTTTTTTTTTATGTCTGTGTACAAAAATACTACCCGAAATAATGCTCCGATTTTCACGAATAGGGTATGTTTCCGGTAGCAAAGTGGACGTAGTTGGTACTTTACTTAGGTCATTTTTTGAATTTCTCAAAATTGACGCTATGCGGTAGAAAAAACGGCGAAAAAATGACGAAAAAACTGCATTTTTCGCGAAAAATGAAATTTCGACGAATTCAATTTCTATATTTCACGATAACTCAGGCAATTTTTAAGATAGAGACCTGAAATTTTTTTTGGATGTTCACATAGCTACTATATATATGTGGTATAATTTTGGAACCGTTACATTAATTTTTTTCCAAAATATAGGACTTTGAATATTTCGTAAAATTCACGTTTTTACGTATATAATGTGTGATAAAATTGTCAATTTTGGGTATTTTAGTCTGAAAATTTTACTGAAGTATACTTACATATTACTTAACATCATACTAAAATATTAGAAAAATCCATTGTCAAAATTTTTTTTTATAGCCGTTTTAAGTTGATATTTTTAGGAAAACGAAAATTTTAGAATCCATACATATAAATAAATATTCTGAAAACACTTTTACTACCCGAAATAATGCTTCGATTTTCACGAATAGCGAGTTTCAGATGTAAAAGTGGATGTAGATGGTACTTTATTTAGGTCATTTTTCGAATTTCTCAAAATTGACTATAAGCGGTAGAAAAAACTTCGAAAAAATGACGAAAAAACGGCATTTTTAACGAAAAATGAAATTTTAACGAATTCAATTTCTATATTTCACGATAACTCGGGCAATTTTTAAGTTAGAGACTTGAAAATTTTTTTGGGTGTTCACATAGCTATTATATATATGTGGTAAAATTTGGGAACCGTTTTTTAAATTTTTTTACTAAATATAGGACTTCGAATATTTCGTAAATTTATCGTTTTTACGTATATAATGTTTGATAAAATTGGTAATTTTTGGTATTAGGGTCTGAAAATTTTACTGAAGTATACTTACATATTACTTAACATCATACTAAAATATTAGAAAAATCCCTAATCTCAATTTTTTTTTATAGCTGTTTTAAATTGATATTTTTAGTTCAAACGAAAATTATAATCTGACTGAACTTCGCTCAGAATCGTTTTTTCGAATGCAATGGTTTATCATTGCATTCAAATTCTAAGTAAAATTAAACGCTATGATCCGCACACCTATATCCTGTGCGGCAGGAGTATCAGCTCTTTTTTATCTTAAAACAATACAATATGTGAATAGTTTCCTAATTTTTTCAGTGACTAAAACGGGATCCTATCAAAATGGTTAGTAAGTCTTATTTACTTATTTTATTTATTCTGTAATTTATATGCATGTCCATTCTATACTTAATTTGACCAAAAATTGATCAACTTTTTAATTTGGAATCAAAAATATCAAATAATTGATATTTAAAACACATACAAATTTAAAGAGTTTAACTTTAATGTGCACTTAAAATATTACAAATTCTATTATAACATATTAAAAAGATATTTTTATGGAATTATTAGATTCTGAGCGAAGCGAAGAATGTATTGGTTTTACAATGATGTGTGATTATTTTTTGTTTTTTTTTTTATGTCTGTGTACAAAAATACTACCCGAAATAATGCTCCGATTTTCACGAATAGGGTATGTTTCCGGTAGCAAAGTGGATGTAGTTGGTACTTTACTTAGGTCATTTTTTGAATTTCTCAAAATTGACGCTATGCGGTAGAAAAAACGGCAAAAAAATGACGAAAAAACTGCATTTTTCGCGAAAAATGAAATTTCGACGAATTCGATTTCTATATTTCACGATAACTCAGGCAATTTTTAAGATAGAGACCTGAAATTTTTTTTGGATGTTCACATAGCTACTATATATATGTGGTATAATTTTGGAACCGTTACATTAATTTTTCTCCAAATATATAGGACTTTGAATATTTCGTAAAATTCACGTTTTTACGTATATAATGTGTGGTAAAATTGTCAATTTTGGGTATTTTAGTCTGAAAATTTTACTGAAGTATACTTACATATTACTTAACATCATACTAAAATATTAGAAAAATCCATTGTCAAAATTTTTTTTTATAGCCGTTTTAAGTTGATATTTTTAGGAAAACGAAAATCTTAGAATCCATACGTATAAATATTCTGAAAACACTTTCACTACCCGAAATAACCCTTCCATTTTCACCAATAGCTAGTTTCAGATGTAAAAGTGGATGTAGATGGTACTTTATTTGCAAGCCCGTATCCAGGGTGGGTTTAGGG
>JAIUCT010000090.1:264375-277472 GCA_021307375.1 Tetraneura akinire
CCCCCCCCCCCCCCCCCCCCCGAAAATTGATCCTGAATACGTGCTTGTTTATTTGAGTCATTTTTCGAATTTCTCAAAATTGACTATAGGCGGTAGAAAGAACGAAATTTTGACGAATTCAATTTCTATATTTCACGATAACTCGGGCAATTTTTAAGTTAGAGACTTGAAAATTTTTTTGGGTGTTCACATAGCTATTATATATATATGTGGTAAAATTTTGGAACCGTTTTTAAATTTTTTTTCTAAATATAGGACTTATAGCTTTTTTAAGTTGATATTTTTAGTTCAAACGAAAATTATAATCTGACTGAACTTCGCTCAGAATCGTTTTTTCGAATGCAATGGTTTATCATTGCATTCAAATTCTAAGTAAAATTAAACGCTATGATCCGCACACCTGTATCCTGTGCGGCAGGAGTATCAGCTCATCTTTTTTTTCTAATTACTTACTAAAACAAATGTTACTGTTTCAACAAATGTTGCAAGATCAATATAATAACTTTGTTTTTTTATTTATCAATTAATTAATTTTTTTTTTTTTTTTACTCTAGTGTCTAGATAATTTAAATTTTGAAATCTATATTTTTTTTTTTGTATTTTACCTTTGTCAATAATATGTGATGGTTTCGTATTGTTGATTAATGTATTATTTTGCTACTATTTATTTATTAGCAACACTAAAATTATTTTGGTATGTCAAAAATAGTTTGTCATATATTATTGTTATATTGTTGTAATATGCATAATTATTAATTATACTTTTTCATATCTAAGATAGATATTGGATTTAAACCTTAGTTCAGGCATGCTGCCCACGGTTCAATTTTTTATGACCTGCGACTTCTAATGTAAATGTACTAATAATTGTAATAAGCAAGGGAAGGGAATAAGGGATACAGGTGTAAAGAGGATAGTGTTGAATTTTGATTACAATTTAAATGTAATGATAAATTATCACATTCGTGAAAACAATTTTGAGCGAAGTACATCAGATAATATATGTACCGATTACAATTTTTTACATTTATGAATCAATACGTTTAATATAAATAATTTATCATTAAACCACTTAATGATGTAATAAAGTAAAATCCATTTAAATTTCAATAAAATAAAAAAAAAATTTGTCAATTTTATTCAACATTATTGTAAAATATAGAAATATAATAAGAAGTATCCATATAAATATTTTAAATATTGATTTTACTGAAATTCAACTTTAAAAACACATATAAAAAAAAATTGAGACTTGAGATTTTCTTATGTTTCAGTATCATGTGTGAGTATACTTCCATACAATTTTCCAACCTTTACACCCAAAATGGCCAATAAATCAAACATTAAATATGTATATACATAAAAACAAAAATTTTCAAAGTTCTATATTTTGTAGAAAAATTAACATAACGTTTCTAAAAATTTACCATATATATAGTACCTATGTGAACACCTAATCAAATTTTCAAGTCTCTAACTTAAAAATTGCCTGAGTTATCGTCAAATATTGAAATTGAATTCGTCGAAATTTCAGTTTTCTTGAGAAATGCCATTTTTTTGTCATTTTTTGTTTTTTATTCTTTCGCATAGGGTAAATTTTGAGAAATTAGAAAAATTACCTATTTAAAGTACCAACTACATCCACTTTCTAACCGAAAACATGCTAATCGTGAAAATCGGAGCTTTATTTCTTGTAGTAAAAGTATCTTCAACTTTAAAAGAAAAAAAACCAAAAAGATACATACCATTGTAAAACCAATACATTTTTTGCTTTGCTCAAAATCTAAAATAAATTTAAAACAATAGGTATTAAAAAAATTATAAAATTTTCATTTCGTTTTACAACTTTACATTATGTTACATTTCTGTCTTATCTTCTAATAAACGGTAATCGAATAATTATTGTTATATTTCATTTACGGATAAATAATCCAGATATTGTTATCTTCAATACGCATGCAATTTCCAAACCCAACTTTCATTAATATTTTATTTTATTTAATTAATTATTTTTTTGTAATTTAAGTAATAAATAATAAATTGAATTGTATCTGTTGTATTCGAAATAAATAAAAGTAAATATTTGTATAAAATGGTTTTATTTCAAAAAAATTGTATACACTTAGTTAACTATTCAATATGTTTGGTTCAGTTAATACTATGTGTTTGACATGTCTGCTTAAGTTCTTAGTTAATCACTATCATTCTGTAAATAGTAATTACTGTAAATTATTTAAATTACTACTATTTAATTTTAATACATTTTTAATTCTCTGAATTTATAGAAAGATCAAAATCAAAGTCCATTCATTCCAAATACCCATGGAATCCAGCATTTCATCCACAAAAAAATTCAAAAGCTGCTGTGAGGAATTTTTTTATCCATTTAATATCATACAATTATATTTTTCTACTGGTGTTATTAATTAATATGAATTACCTTCTAGGCTGATGCTCATGGTATTAAACCTCCTAAACCACCTGAAAAATCACTCATGCCATATGTGCGTTATAGCAGGAAAGTTTGGGATCAAGTGAAAGGGAGTAATCCAGATCTGATATTATGGGAAATTGGTAAAATTATTGGATAAATGTGGAGAGATCTTCCAGATGATAACAAACAAGAGTACATTGATGATTATGATTCTGAAAAGGTAGTGAAAATAAACAATTACAATTTTTATAATTTATTGTATTAGATACTGTGGCACTTATGATAAAGGTAATAAATAATAAATATAAATAATAATAATAAATATACAGTTTTTTTTTTTATAATTTATTTCATTAAAATTGACATAAAATAAAAACATAAATAATAAAAAATTGTATTATAAGTCAATATTAATAGAAATTTTAAATTATTGTTCGCAGCGTATAATTATTATTATACATTAATTTAAGATAAATTATGAAAAAGTTATGAAGTCATATCATACTTCACCAGCTTATTTCGCTTATTTACAAGCAAAAAATAAAGGTAAATTGAATCAAGTTGAAGATAGAGAACCACATGAAAGGTCATCAGGTGGTGGAAAACAAGCTGCTGCTGATCGAAGAATTGAAATACAACCAGCTGAAGATGAAGATGGTAATTTAAAAATTGTTAATGTAGAAATAATGAATAAATAATTTCCAATAGGTTAAAAATATTTTATATTTTAGATCAAGATGATGGATTCAGTGTTAAACATGTAGCTTATGTTAGATACATAAGAAATCATCGCTTAATTAACGAGATATTTTCTGAGTGTTGTACGTGATGTACGTTCAGTAGTTACTACTGCTCGTATTAAAAGAGACAAGTACAAAGCCTTACAATGCATCAAGTATGATACATAAATATAATGTAATGTATATATTTTTATTAATTAAAAAATGTATATATTTCTAGGATGTGGACAATGATATTAAAATAATAAACGAGTATAAGCAGGAAAGTGAGGAAAAAGATGAATCAATTAAACAATATCAACTGAAAGTAGTAAGTTCAATTATTAATTCATAATCACTATTTTTTTTTTTTTTTTTTTTTAATTTTTACCTATTTAGAAAGAGTTAGATACAAGCAATGATAATTTAAAAGAAGATTTGATGATGGTAAAAATAGAAAATGTTAGTAAAATTTAAATTACAATAAAATTATAAAAAAATTGGATCAGACAGCAATCCCCACAAATTTGTAGAAAACAATTTTCAAGTGCGGTGGGGTGTGAATGTATGATGCGGTTTAATTGATGATCAATTGATTAGTCCATATTTTTTTAATGAAAACCTAAAAGGACAAATGTATGTAAATATGTAAAACAATATAAAATGATAAAGATTCACTTTCTATAATATCAAGTTTCATAAAGAAATAAAAAAATTTTCATTATTTTAATTTTTTTTATTCATTTATTAAAAAAAACCTATTTATAATTGTGCACATAAATGGAAAAATAAATTTATGTATACAAAATAGATAAAACTATATTTTATGAAACTTTTCTTTATAGAACTGTAACTTTTCATATTGTTAACTTTATAAAAACAAAAAATTTTTTTTTAGGTACCTGTCTTTTTTACAAAATGTTCTTCCGATGCTTCTTGAAAATGTTCCATTAAGTATAATGTTATACTTACTACTATGTTGTATAATTAATTGCTCATTAATGTGGCAACAAGATGAAGGTCCAGCTCATAGTTGTAAAATAGTAAGAGACTATCATAATGTACGTTGTACAATAATAATAGGTATTAATATATTAGTTAAATAATAAAATTAAAATAAATTTTATTAATGGATCTTAATATCTTATTAAGTTACTATCATTAATTAAGGTATCATAATTATTAATTTGTGGTTGCTGCATGCTCACCAATATTATAGATATAAATTAATAACAATGTTAAGATTAAAGGTAGGTAGTAAAATAAATTACCGCTAAATACTTATTTAGTTAACCATAATAAAAAGTGTATTAACTATTAGGAATTAAACAATTTTAAAATAAATCATACACTTTTATGTTTTATTACTAGTTTAAGTTCATTTCATTTCATAATAACCACAAATTAAATTATGTAATATTAATTGTGAAACGTGTTGAAATAATAAAATGCACGACTATGTAAATTATTGTTATCATATTAAAATGTTATATTATCATTTATCAATAATTATAATATAATTTATTTTATATTTAATTTTATTTTATTTTATTTTTATTATTAATTTTAAAAATAATTAATTATAAAAGTATAATAATTTAAAATTATTGAAGTGTATATTTATACAAGATATAGAATTGGGAAAATAATTAAATAACAATATAATTTATATTTAATATATTCTATATATTTCACATAATAAGGAAACTTAATACACATTTTTCCAATGTTTACAAAATAATTTAAAATTATAATTTTTCATATTTTGTTCATTATACATAATTTTTAAACTTTTAATTCATTGTTTCTTTTGAAAAGTTGTCCATTATGCCTCAATTTTATAGTGTTGTTGAGTATACAGATATGCATTTAATTTATGGGTCAGGCTTTAAAAAATTCAAGTCTAGCCAGTAAGATATATCTGAAACAGTTTCCCATGAGGAAATAGCCGTGTAAACATACTTTTAAACGCATTTTAATCTATATCAAACATGTTAAAACTTATTATATAATAATTATTATATTATGTATTATATTCAGTCTATTTCTTTTACCTCATTAACTTGAGTAACGATAGAGTAAGAATAAATAAGATAATATTAAAATATATTATGAAATTATGATTATTATTTTAAAAAACAACTCAAACTCATCATTTTTTATTAATAATCTCACATTCAAGTAGCTTAATTATATTTTTTGTCTGATATAACTACTATAAGATTGAAACAACATAAAATAATTATGTCTAAAAAATATAATCTATTATTAAAAAATAATTTTATTATAGGCACATATTTATGTAATTGATTTTCTTTAAACTTATTTGATTTAATGCATCTTAGATGTCAAGCAATTCTTAAATAGAAACCTTATAATTCTCTATTAAAATTATATTAAAATTATTATATTTTGAACTCATGATGAAACATTTAAGAAATTTGTATGAAACAAAATGTATTATAAATATAAAGTAAAAATTATACCTAGTGATTTAATCAATTTCCCAAACTCAAATAATTAAACTAGTAATAAAACATAAAAGAGTATGATTTATTTTAAAATTGTTTAATTCCTAATAGTTAATACACTTTTTATTATGGTTAACAAAATAAGTATTTAGCGGCAATTTATTTTACTACCTAGTACCTACCTTTAATCTTAACATTGTTATTAATTTATATCTATAATATTGGTGAGCATGCAGCATACATATAAACTTAGTTTATAGGTCTATGGCATGCAGCAACCACAAATTAATAATTACGATACCTTAATTAATGATAGTAACTCAATAAGATATTAAGATCCATTATCGATGTTGGTAATTAATAATGAACCAAATATCGATTATGTTGCGAAATTTGAAATCATCTAATTATTATCGATGCGATATGTCGATTATTGTTGATGTTACCGCGAACTCCCCTCGTCTATACTTTCAAATTTTAATTACTCGTGAATTATAAGTCGGATTTCCACAAACTGCACGTCTAAAATTTTATTTAAATGCATTCTTTAAGATTTTACTATTTAAAACATATGTTGCCATTTGAAAATTAAAAGTTGATATTGTTTTATCATATAAGGGATGAGGGTACAAATATTATAACTATGAAAAAATATAGATCAAAATGTGTAGTAATAATTAAAAAAAAAAAAATTTAAAAAACTACTTATATTTTTAAAGTTATTCGCTGGATCATGATAAAAAATCACCCTATATATAATTTAAGAAAAAATTAGAAGTGGAGTTACAACAAATCGAAGAAAAATTTGATACTAAAAAAAGAAAATTTATTGAATGCAGTGACGCATTTCAACATGAATTATAGAAAGTACAGTTTACAATAATATTGAATTACAAATATTAAAACAATAAAGATTATATAAATTATTTTTTATTTTTAGCACTGTGTTCAAGCAGTAACAGAAGAAGCATTTCAAAAAATGGTAGAACGTCAAGTAGAATTATTGCAAAAAGAGCGTACTAAAACATTTCTCAATTAAAACTACTGAAAAAATTAACAATAAATGAGTAGTCCACTTTCGCAAAATTAAAGAAAGAGAGAGCTAGAGGAGCAAATAATTAATAATTTATAAATGAATTGTGTGAATAATATGGGAAAAGTTAATTTTAAAATTTATAAATAAATTTATTATATATTATAGTATAAACTTTTAATTAATTGATAAATTTTTGTATTAAACTTTATTTAACATGAATATTTATTAAAATTGTTATTGATAATACAATTATAATTATATAATTAAAATTATATAACTGTTATAAAACTATCAAAATTTAATTATTTTGAATAATCTAACTATTTTTTTGTCTTTTTCTATTGATATCTATGTTTTGCTAATTAAAAATCTTCCTTGATAAACCACAATTATATATTAAAATGAGAGCTATCATATATTATTTAATATAACAGTATAAGAATATTTATTTTAATAAGAATTTAATGTTAAAATAAAAGTTTATAAATATAATATATTGAATAGGTATTACGTATAATATTATGTATGTATAACAAACAATTTTGTTGTCTTATGAATAAATGATTTTATAATGTTGGGTTTAAAGAAAACCATTTGGTGCCAAATATAAAGAAGAAAAAGCTTCTAAAGAATTAGAATTGAATTTGAACAGTATAAAAGAAACCATAAATCTTCAGATATATTTTAAACCTCTATTTATAGTGTAATAGTATAATAATTAGTTTTTTTTTATAATTTTATATTATACATACACATTAAGTGGAATGTAAAATAAAAATGTGGAAGAGGGCTCTGACTGTTTTATTGCACAGAGCGCTGATTTAGTTAAAACCGGCCCTGAGTTAAGGTGATTGAAACTGAGCAGTTAATCAGTATTGTATAGACAATATTATTATGAATATATTCATGCACTTATCACTTGTGTCAGTGTATAAAAAGTAAATTAAACATTAGTAGGGGTTTTGAAATTGTTTATTATTTGCAACATTTTAGTACGGACATGTACATGACAAATAATTCAGTTTTATCGAACTGATAAACGCATAAAATATAACTAAAATACCAATAAACTAAACAAAATTATGAAATAATTGTTCAATGAATTAAAATTTTGAAAACATATTTGAATTTGTCATATGTTTTCATTGTTTTATCTGTGATCAATTTTTGAGTTAAAATAACATGAACTAAGTAAAATGTAAATGTTCATATTTTTACATTTAACTACACAATAACTAATTTAAATATTTAAAAACTACCACGACCAAAACATAGATATAATGACAAATTGAAATCTGTAAAACACAAGTTTGCTTAATTACAAATAAAACAATTATTAATTTACTTTTTAATTATTAGTGTAAACATTAATAAAATTATCTTTTATTCAATAATCAATATTATATAAATATATGTATGTTCTATTGTGTGTTATAACAAGTTAAGTAACATTAATATAAATTATCTATTTTTATTCAGATGTTTTGTACATATATTATATACTTTATTATTGATTTTCATAAAAAAAAGAAGTTATTTTATAGATTGACCTACAATTCTCTATATTTATAATTTATTTTTATTCAATTATTAAAGTAAAAATAAGATTAATTTAGAAAAAGAGCTGATACTAGTGAGAAGGGTTACAGGATAGTATTGAATTTTGATTAAAATTTGAATGCACGATATTGAGCGAAGTTTATCAGATAATATTATATGTATTGATTTCAATTTTTACATTTATCAATCTCTACTTATATGTACAATAATAATGCCCATAAGACCCCTAAATGAGTTGCCTAAATACCCGAATCGTTTTTCTAATGTCATGATTTATCATTGCATTCAAATGTTAATTAAAATTCATTTCTATCCTCTTTAGACTTGTATCCCTTCCATACCAATATTAGATCTTCTTTTTATTCATTAAAAATTTACAAAAAAAAATTGTAATGTAATATGCACAATTATTTGGAACTGAGATTAGAGCGACAATAAAAAATTTTAAAATTATTTTATTTTATTCAACATTAATGTAAAATATTGAAACATAATAAGGATTCCATAAAAATTGAAGTAAGTGTGTCTAATAATTGTAAACTACAACCACCGCCTGTACCATTCAAATGTCTGTTTACCATTGCTTTCTAACTCCTTACTTTAGTACGGGAGTCTTGCCAAGTCTTAAAATAAAATACAATTAGTGCTATATTATAGTAAATTGTAAAATGGAAAATTATATATTATATACCTATTATATTAAGCACAATGTGATATAATAGAAAAGTGAATATATTATTAGTTACTCTCTTCCATTGACTCCAATCCAGTGGCGCACAGAGGATTCTTGAAAGCACATGCAGTTGACTAAATTTTTATACCCACCCACTAACCAATTTTAATTAGGAGAAGGGGATATTTTAGACACAAAATTTTTCAACTAGACTATTTTTTAATACAATTTATTTATTATAATATTATATTAAATGTTAATAAATAATGCTTAATATTGTAATGCTTTAAATAAATATGGATTGGTTGAACTAAAACTTTCAATTACTTCATCAAAATTAATATTAATGTCATTTTCACATGGCATTATCATCAATCCTTCTAAGCGATCATTTTTCATTGTGGATCGAAGTCTAGTTTTAATTAGCTTTAATTTAGAAAAACTCTCTGTTTCCCCACTTCCAACTGGAAAAGTCGATGAAATTTTTAAAACAATATAAATGTTTGGAAAAATTGTGTGAAGACTATTGCGCATGAAAACTCTGAAAAAATTAATAAAAATATTAATGAAAAACATACATATGTATATTTACAATATAATTACCGAAATATTGATAGCAAACTTCCATGATTTTCAATTTTATTTAAAGATTTACTATGATCATCAACATTATCATCTTGATCTGTGTCTATTTCACTATCACTTTCTAAATCAATATTATGTAGATATTTTGGCAACTCATCACTCTCCAAGAATACTTCAAAACAATTAATAAAGCTCAAATATTCATCATAAAGTCTCTCTGTATTTAAAAATTTCCCATAAATTTTGCAGACAAAAAAAAAAAAAAATGCATCTTTTGGTAGTTGTGCTGGGTTTGATTTTATTTCTTGTATTCTTTTTATTGACAATAGAGAAAAATCTTTAAAGAGTTCTATCTGTTCATAATTTTCATCACCATCACCTAAAAATCTTCGATCTAATTCAGATAAAATAAGATCAATAGCAGAAAAATATGTGTTTATTCGAAAATCAACTAGAGGATCATTGATTAGGTATTTCATCTGATACTTGTTCATCAAACATCCTTTTCCTTTTTTTAGGTCGTCCTATTAAAAGTGGATTAAAATTAAATTTTATAGAATTTATAAATGCTTCAGTATCAGCAAATATAATACTAAAAGATTTTTCTGATCTCTGTAAATTAATTTCATCTCGTTTTTTTTTTATTAAACATGAAGCAGTTAATAAATCTAAATCGTTCTTTTGAAACAAACTAGACACAGGTTCAAGTATTTCCAGTAGAGATTTAAAACAATAAGCAGTGTAAATCAATTTTTTTGATTGGAAATAATTTAAAAAACCTCCCGCTTCTGAATCAACTTTCTTGTCACCTGATTGATCACGAATTTCATTTAAACTTTTATTTATTGCTTTAAAAGTTTTAAAAACAACTTCAAACGCAAATTTATGGGACATCCATCTTTTAGTTGAAACTCTTTTTAAATGATGAATTTGTTGGCCAGGGTAATATTTAATTTGATTATTTTCATACACATCAAAACAAAATTTACTACTTGATATGAAATCATATAATCTTTCCAAATAATTTACAAAAAGATCCATAGCATTATTAAAAGTGCTAACTGTATCGGCCACAATTAAATTTAACGATGATTGAAACACCAAATAAATATTGCCTGTGGGTTTTCATTACGAATAAGTCGTTGTAATCCATTATATCGCCCCTTCATATTAGCCGCACCATCATAAGATTGTCCAACTAAATTATTGACCCAATCTAACTCATTTGATTCATAGACTTTTTGAATATTTCACAAAGATTAATTCCTGTAGTATTGGGTGTATCTTTCAATCCCAAGAGACGTTCATTAATTTCATATTTTTCTTCATCTATATATCTGAATACAAATGAAACTTGTTCTCGATGAGATATATCAAATGTAGAATCTATTGCAATACTAAAAAACTTTGATTTTTTTATTGACAGAGAAATCTCAAATTTTATGTAATTTGATACAATATCAATTAAAGTATTTTGTCTACGCCATGATGTGAATGAATACTGAGATTGTTTGTTTTATTTTTATGATTTTGAGAACTGAAATAAGAGGCCATAGCTGGTGAAAATTTGGATAATAAGGCACACAAATCAATGAAATTGCCACAAATATTGTGTTTATATTCTCTGTGTCCTCTAAAACCATATTATGTCTACCTAAAAATATAGTTATCTCTATTAATTGCTTAACTATTTCCCTATTGATCAAAACTTCTTCCTTCTTTTTAGCAGTAATTGAAGGAATCAATGGCAAAGAAGATTGTCGAATTTTTCGAGTAAGTGAAGAGTAGACATGCGCTGAAGTCGTTTCATGATAAACTATAGACCTAGTGTAGGTACTCCAATTTTGATAACCATCCAAAACCCATGCTTTGTTTGCCAAGTTTTGTCACTTTCCAGGAAATAATTTACAATTAATGCAATACAAACGCATAGAAGACTTAGAATAAGATAACCAATCTCGTTTTGTTATAGTACCATCAGGTAATATTCAATGGCATAATGTTGGTAAAAATCAATGTCCATTTTTAATAGGATACTTTCCATCTGGAAGTTCTGAAGTGTTAGGCTGACATGGTCCTATTTCTAATATTTTGTTAATAATTTCAAAAGTGAGACTTGATTGAAAATATTTTGAACAAAAATTGAAAAGGATCATTGTCAAAATCATTTAGTATCATATCATCTACAAAATGGAAAAAATATTCTAAACTAATCAAACAAATTGAAAATTGGATAATAAAAATATAACAAATTGTAAAATGTAAGTTATAATAAATTAAATTATTGCAAAGCTCCAAATATTAATCATTGTTGATAACCACAATTAATTTGTTAATTGATATAATATGTATAAGAATTTAACCGAATTTTAGTTGGCTTTAACTACCATTAATAAGTACACTAATTTAAATTACTCTTTAGTGTTAGAATATGATTCATCTATTACAGTATTTGTATCAGTATCATTATTGATGCCATTATTTATATTATCCTGGTTGTTATAAAGATTGGACTCCAATCTTTAGAACAACCAGGAAGTGTATTTAATGTATTAGAAATGTCTGTTCATCGATTTCGAGCATCTTTATATGTAAAGGTTTTTGTGAATTTTCCAGAGATTAGTTGTGGATCTTTTTTTAATAGTTCTATTAGCATTTTTTTCTAAGTTTTTGAACAATACCATTTCTTTGGATCTTCCATTATAACTTAATATTTATTATATACAGTAATAATATACGAGTAATGACTAACGTTTAACACCATTTATATTTTACATTTACAACAATAAATTACAATAAAAATAAATAAGAGATGAACGGCTGCCGCCAAAAACTCTTATCATCATCAATATATGTATGATAACGTTTGTAATTAACTTCGTTTATGTGAAAAATATGTGGGTTGTAATCAAGGACTAATATACAGGACTGGAAACGAGCAAAATAACGTATCTACACAATGGAACATATGGAGCGGGGTACAGGGGAAAAAACTACCTACTACTAACACAACCACCATATGGTATTTCTATCATTGAACTACTATTGAAACTACAAATTAGTAAATTACATTATATTGTGGATTATTAGTTATTAGCATGACAAAATAGATCTATTTTGTCGTGGTTATTAGTTTATTTACTTTATTACCTTCCTAGTACCTAGTTCCTATTAAAAGTTATGTATCACAAACACCATAAGCCTAACTAATTAATATTAGGTACCTACTACCTATATTAAAAACAATATTATAAATGGTGTACAATTCACAATATTGTTTTGACCTTTTTTGTTGTAATAGAGTAATAAATAGTAATAATAATCATTTATATATGTATATGTATAAACAATAAACGTTATAAGAACAAAATGCACGAATTCCTAACAGCATTGACTTCAACATTGATCGTAATTAATTAAAATGCATCCAGTATTAATGAACTGAAATCGATTGTTAAAAAACAACAGAAATACATTGAGTAACAAAGATCGATTAACAGTAAATTAGTATTGAAATTAAATGGTAAATATAACATAAATTTCTTATATATATTATATATAATAATAATAATAAAAAATAATAATAAATATAATAATATATAATAATGACAAAAAAAAT
>JAIUCT010000090.1:277482-292765 GCA_021307375.1 Tetraneura akinire
AAAAAATAATAATAAATATAATAATATATAATAATGACAAAAAAAATAAAATATATATAATTACAATATAACATACATTTCTTATATACTCGTATAATTTAAATACAAAATTATTTTGGAAGTTAATTACTAGATGGCGGTTGTGTTGCTAGTAGGTAGTTTTCTCCCCCGTACCCCGCCCCATATGTTCCATTATGTAGACAGCCCCCCAACTCTCCTGTCTGTATGTTACCAGTCCTGTATATCTTAGTTTGTGGTTGTAACAAAATTATTTCCGTACACAACTATATGTCGTTTGTAATTCAAGAATAGATGTTACAGTTGTCGTACGACGTAATCTTACGAATATTGTCTCATGAGAGATATTTTTATTGACATTCAAAAATCGACCTGACCCCCTATCCTGTACTAATAAGTTTCGTATTATATTTGTCACGAGTGATATTACATACTGTGTAACTAACATAAATCTAAAGGTATATTGTATCGTATTGATATTAATATCAACCAATTACAATTTAAATGTAATAAAGTAATAGTAATACAGTTTTTAAGAAATAATAATATTAGGTTAAAATTTAATAAAACATGAATCTTATACAAAGTAACAAAACTTGTAACTATGTTGGTTGACCAACATGTATAATGAATAACTTGGTAAAATATAAATTAGTTACCAATTTAAAAAAAAAAAAAAATGCATAAAAAGTTACAGTAAGCTTAATACAATGCTGAAAGCTTTGAGGTAATTTCATGTACTTTTGTTCCATTTTCACTGTAATATTTTTGATGTTTGATATTCTACAAATCATCTAAATTCGTAGATCTGAATACTACGTTCTGGGACATGTGTTAAACATAATGTGTGGTTACTAAAAATTCAAATATATAGGTACATATTATAATATATTTAATTATTTTAATAAAAATAAATCAATGAAGAATATTATTAATATTTATTATGGATATTATATTATATTCATTTACCACTTAGAACTTGGATGATAGTAATAGCCTTCAATGGACGAAGTAGACTTTTGAAAACATAAATAATAAAAACCAGCAAATGATATATCATGTAAAATATCACGTATTTTGTGATCAGGCACTAAGAAACGTTCTTTCCACCGCATAAACATATGATCGACATTTTTCAACGCGTCATAATCAAACGCATCAGAATTAAACGTTTTTGCATATTGAAAAAATGCAGCAAACTTATTCTGTACAACAAAAGTAACATAAATAATAGCAATTTACTAATGGAGAAAAAAAAGTATGTAAATATAATAGAATGTACGAACCCAGTGTATTTGGTCTACTTTTTCGTCGGCATCCCATTTTCTAGTTAAAAATGGATACTTTTTATTAATTATTTCTCCATCAAAATACGTAGTCAAATCAGGAAAATCTTCAGTGACACCTTTAATTTTTAGATCACCGCACAGATAACCCTTTTGTTCGTCGACATACTGAAAAATTGAATGACGAGCGCAGTGCGTTAACATAGACCATAATATTATTATTCGCACATGGAACGGCGCTAATTAATACAAGACATTAAAAATGTTGGTTGATGAATTGTTTAGCATACTGCATACCTGCAATATCACTTCAACCTCGTAACTTTTTCCCTTGGACCTCTGAAATCCTTGAAATTTCGATCCACTGTACAATATAGACCCGATGACACCCAAATGTTTCGAATTGGCCGGTGGTCTGGGCGTTATGTCCTCTTTAAAGGACATGCCTGGTTCCGGAGTATCCTACACACGTATATATATTATTTACACATTATACGTACATATTATTATTGTCGTTTATTGTCGTTGTTACTTCGTTGTTCTGTGATCGGCGAATTGCGTATTTAACAATGTCGCCGATGTTTACACGGATCGCGAGAGCGCTATTGCGTGAAAACCAATGATATCCGAGGTAACGCCATGGATGATCTCGTGCACATCGCGCGCGCAATATTTAAACCGCGTAGGCGGTTAAGTGGCGGGAGAACGGGCAGAATTGAAAATACGCTAGGAAAAACGACAAAGACGTTCGGGTTTCGGGTACGAGTTGTCAACGTTGTGCGGTGTACGAAATAATTAAAAAAAAATAAAAAAAAAAAAAAAAACTTAACGATGAGTACCTATACTCTATAGTGTATTAGAATATAAACTAGCGATAGAAGAAAAAAGAACTTTAGTAATGAATAAGGTCACCCCTCATCACCCAATAATAATATTATGACGGCACGATAATAATATAATAATATTATACAAACGATCGTGTTTTATATCGTACCTGCCATTGGCGTCGACTGTATTATTATCTTCGGTCACCACCAACAAAAAGAACAACTAGTCTGCAACAAATTACGAAATGCATAATTCCACACGCCAAACGGTATGTAGTTCAGTGTTGGCGTACTTCGCAGCCTACGCGATTCCACCAAAACCGGAAACGCAAACAGCGACTATTTTGGGGTGGCAACTGGTAATCTAACTGTAGCTTGTGAGTGACCTTGTGGCCTGTGGGTATTTTAAATTATATTGTGTACTAGCTTTCACTGGGATACAGGTTCGCGTGAAAAGCTTTACCACCACCATAGCTTCCAGTGGGATACAGGTTCGCGTGAAAAGCTTTATCACCACCATAGCTGTCAGTGGAAAAGCTTTTCCGCTACCATGGAGTTCGGGTGGAAAAGTAATTTCTTCGGGTACATCGTGTCCGACGGAAGTAGCTCTTTATCGGATATAAAGATCAAAGTATCTTATCCGCCTCCGGCGGATTGAAGGGCGTTCGCAATCTAGTGATAGGATACACAGTAGGACTTACACTCTTTTCGGGTAAACAGTCCTTGACCGATCACGGTAGACCCTACGCGGAGTACGCCTTCGGTTCACTCACTAACCCTTGTCAGCTTCAAAATATTTAGTATAAGAATTAATTTAAATTAATAAACTTTTAACGATAAATCATTAACCAAACAAAGAGATTTATTTGACCAAAATAATACAATTATATCACCTATAAATAAACGTGCTCTAATTCATCAAAGGTCTTCAGTCCAGGTATATTATATTTTATTTCTATTGAACAGTTTAATGTAAGAATTAATTTATATTAATAAACTTTAATCAGACAAATTATTGATTAAACAATGAGATTTATTTGATAAAAATAGTACAATTGCATTACCTATAAAGGAAACATACAGTCGTAGTTCTTCAGTTTCGAGCATAAGTATACATAATAATTTATTTAATCTATTTTTTCTTTAATGTTAAAATTAATTTTAATTGATGTGTATTTAGCAAACAATTCGCCTATCATACATAAATACTCATATGTCAAAAAAACTACAAATACTTCATCTACAAAAAAACATGAATCCTGGTCGAGTTTTCGAAAGTCAAGTTTTATAATGTCGTGTTATATAAAAACGAATTTTCTAAAAATCATTTTTTATAAAAGTCATTTATTATAAAAGTCTTTACAAATATTACAAATAATTTATTATAATATAAATATATAACCGAATACATAAAATATAAATATAAACATATTATAGGAAAATAATTTAAATTGTAAATTGTATGCTATTGCTTTTAAAAATTCAATTAAATCATAATTTTCGTCCAAAGTACGTTTACATAATATATTAATTAATCTATTATTATGTCCGTTTTCCGTTCATAAACCCGGTTAAATGTATATAGAAATCCATTTATGGATAACATGTCTTGTTTTTCGTGAATGGAAGAAATAATTTGTATATCCATGTTAGTCGTAGTTCGTAGATATAAAAAAAAACAAATAAAAAATATTTTACGCAATTAAAATAAGATATAGATACAGCACACTCACATCGGTACACGCAGATCGGCACTACACTGAAATATATCCATTTCACATTTGGATTTTACAAACATTATCAACAGTCAATAATCATAATAAAAATATTTAATTTTAACTCGTATATAATAAATATAATAAATATTTATGGTATATCCAATTAAATCAAATGAAGTAAATGATTTTTCGAACATATAACATTTATAAAATACGTTTTTATGAAAATCGACTTACAAGACTCGACTTTCGAACACTTGACATAATACCAAAAAACATACAGTTCTAACTCATCAAAATTCTCTGCCTCTCTGGTATAATAATTTTTTAAGTTAGGTAACATAATTTATTTTTTTTAGTAAAAGAAATAATTTAATTCCTATTTACTTTTACGTAAAATTTCTCCTATTTCAAAATTTAATATTTCTAAAATATCTTCAAATTGTGATCCTTCTAACTAATAGTATAGTTTTATATTATATTTCAAATTCTCGAGTTTCACCTCCATTATATCAACTGCTGTAATTTTATATTTTAAGTTTTGGACTTCATGTTCGTTATTATGAATAAATAAATAATCGTTATACTGATTCCCTTTTCAAGGTTTCCTGCAGATTTTCATGAAAAATTGATGTCAGAAAGTAATAATAATTTATATTGTATATTTGTATTTTGTATATTATATTATATTATTTCGATGACAACGTCCGTGGCAACACGCGATATTTATTATATAATAACTATTATAATATGTACCTAATTATTATTGACGAACGGGTTTCAGTTTATATAATATATTATAACTTCTAACTTTTTCTTTACAGTTTTCTCTTACCGCGTTAAATGTATATCGCGATTACATGTAGAAAAATGGAACGATCGTACGCTGTATCGTTGTGCCTGTGTGCTATGACGTTTATAATGTTTCCGATTGTTCGGTGCCGGCCGATAAATTATCGTGAGTAAAATATATTCTTCTCGTATACACTTAAGACTTAATCATTATTCATTATAACTTCTTAACCATCGTAAAATAATTGATCCGTCGAGATCCGACTTCGAAATTATCGAGTTGAAACGTGGAAAGAAAAATAATATGAACGGAATGTAATTATAATTGACGTAACTATACTGTTGTAGTGGTGTCCCAGATCTATTTACATACTCATTGAAAGATCTCCTCGAAAAATAAAATTATTTGAATATCTATTAATTTAAATATTAAATCTATTATGAAAATATTTTTTTTTATTTTTAAGTTGTTTAAACGCCGTCGTCGTCCTATACCGTATTCCGTATATATTATATTATGTAATTTAAAACACGAATATTACTTAAAAATGTCATTTTTACATACCGTGGTAACGACGGCGTCCGTTCAGCCGAACGATACGTCGCCGAAGATGAATTATACATGACCGACGTCAAAGACATCCAAATTAACGAAGAAGAACGCATGATCACCGCGTATCCACCACATGGAGTCGGCCTGTTCCGCGATCCGACGGACGTGTTAGACAACACATTGTAAACATATTATATTATTATCATAATGTATTGTGATCTCATTGCGTTTTACGAAGACACGCGAGAAATAGAATATTCGTTTTATGTACCGCAGGTCCAAAGTTTAAGCCGTCGGAGACTATCAATCTGTGCGAAGTGCAGTTGCTCGAGCACGCCAACGAAATATCCGAGATAGAATTCACCGGCCGCGGAAATAAGACTTGCCAAGACGTGTGCGTCCAGTATCGCGCCAACGTATGCGGCTCAACGGGTCCGTGACCGTGGTTCTGTTGGAGAATTATTGCGACTACACGGATGTGAACATAGGTTTTGTCGAGGACGGCGATACCGATTTGACTACCACGTGCACGTGCATGTACAACATGATGTGCAACCCCAACGGTCCAGGGTGGTCATGTACATATTCAATTCTAATTGCCAAGGATTCCTGAAAGTATCGGTCAACGAACCGAAGAAGAATAACTACATTACGTGACGCGATTTCGTCTGTATAATGCTATTATTGTTTGATGTCTTTATAGTATTTGTTGTTTAGAGACATTTCAATGTTTCTCCTCCGCATACCATACCTGTACCTTATACTTCTGTTTATACCATTTATTAGGTATGTAAAACATAGAATAACGTGATTTATGCACTAATATCTATTATAATCTGATTATTTAATAATATAATGAGTATAAATACAAATTTGTAAAATAGAAAACAATTGTACTGATCCAAACTAATGTAAAACGTTTTACTTAAAGTGTTGTAGAATAATTAATAGTAATAAAAGATATTCTGAAACCATACAATATATCGTACGTACATACAAATGTATAGTATTATGTTAGATTATTTTATATTTATTAATGAGTTAGGTATGTCATTTATATTTTATATTCATAGAAATTAAAAGTTTATAACTATGTAACTTTTTACTTATTAATTTGATGCCTGCCCTGATATTTTTTTAGAATCTAATCTTAATTTATGTACCCACCTCCTTAATCTAATAAATTAAAACATTTAAATATCTTATAATATTGGTGTACATTATTTTTTTGTTATTATTTATATAATAAATAGTAATTAAATAAAAAGTAAATCAATATTATATAACCATAAATACTATTAAAAACTAAAAAAAAAAATATATAGTGTTGTGAATGTATAGTATAATATTAGTGAATCATATTAATTGTTATTATTAACATTTATCTTTATCTTGCACTATTTTTTTTTTTTTTTTTGTATTATTAGTTTTAAAATATAACTTTTATTTAAATTAAATTATAATTTAAAAGTATAAGTATTTTTAATAATTAATAATATTCCGAATATTTAATAATGTTCTATTGATAATAATAATTTGAACCAAATTGATTATTGATAAAGTAATAAATTATATGTAATGCACGGCATTTTGAAAAAAACCAATCAGAGTGCAGTATTTATAAGCGGTGCCGAGACGGACCTCAGAAAGCCAAAATGCGGACGGTGGTTGCGTGCCGTGTATAGATTATAGACGCCGCCGCTGCAGGTAGTTCTGCCATCTTCAGATTTACAGCGGATACAAAATATTTAGATGCCATATTAAGAGATGAAGAATTTAAAAATAAAATGAAACCTTTAATCGTATTACTATAAAATTGAATGCGTATACCATGACAAAATATATAGGTATGCCGACAACTTGATACGCGTACTCCGTTCCCCGACCTGTCCAGTTTCTAAACCAACTCAGTTCGCCACATTTCATTGGTTCTTTATATTATCAATAACTTATCAATATAAACAGTAATGAAAATGAACATTAATTGCAGCGACTACATGGACTTACTACATGGTAACGGTAAGCAGTAAGCCAGTAAGCACAAAATTGTAAAATAATACTTATTATTTACATAATACATAGGTACGTTTAAATTTTAATATAATATGTAATATAAATTATAAAATAATAACAAATAACTCTAAAAAACTATAATAATTATTATATTATATTTTGAATGCATATCATAACCAATGAAATGTGGCGAACTACAGTAGGCGTGGTGCGCGTGATTGGACTAAAACACGATTTTTGCCGTCATACCTATATATTTTGTCATGGCGTATACAATAATATAGGTAGGTACGACCATTGATTATAGAATAGTCTATTCTATAATCAATGGTACGACCTATGTATTATTGAAATATGTATGAAAATCTTAATTTTCCGAACCACGGCGCAAGAAGTATGCAATTTAGCTACACAACTGTGCCCGTGGACTGAACGGCGTATATTTTCACAGTAATCGGAGGGGCTCGTTCTTTTTAACAAAAAAATTTAATTTTCAAGCATAAGATATAGAACGAAATTATATTATAACATTAATAAAAGAAAATTATTCGTGTTGGAAACAAAATAACCACTGGCAATTTTTACTCACTTATTACATTTATAAAAAGACGATCTGATACTCCTGCCGCAGGGATATAGGTGTGCATATCATAGTATTTGATTATAATTATAATTTAAATTGCAATGTTAAACCATTGCATTCGAAAAAACGATTCTGAGCGAAGTTCAGTCAGATAATATAGGTATTGATTAATATATTGCCGTTTTTTTGTCATTTTTTCATCGTTTTTTCTAACGCATAGGATCAATTTTGAGAAATTCGAAAAATGACCTAAATAAAGTACGAAGAACATCAATTTTCCTACCGGAAATATATGCTATTCGTGAAAAACGGACCATTATTTCGGATAGTACAAGTGTCTTCAGTCATAAAAACAAAAAAACAAAAATAAAAATATCAATTTTAAACAGCTATAAAAAAAAATTGAGACCATGGTTTTTTCTAATATTTTGATATGATGATTTCAGACTAAAAAATAAAATAAAAAAAACCTCTTTTACATTATAATAACTTTATTTCATATCCTAATGAACAGATAATACAAATACAGTATTTATTATTATAATATATTTATTAAATAGGTATATAATAATGAAATAATGATAACAAAACAATTTTTTTTTTAATGTATTCATTTTTAAGATGGAATTTTGCACTACCTAATAATAAATGTTTTTAATGGAATTTCTACATCGATTGTATTGAAATTTTTTAATTTACTAATACTTCTTATTGAATCTGTAACAACAAAAATTAGTTTATTAATATTTTAATTAAAAATTATTATTAATTATTATATATATTAAGAATTAACATTTTTAAATTTATTAACATTATCTTCATCGGATGGTGCTAAAATATAATTATATAGATATAGTTTAATTAAAATTTAATTTAATAAATATATTAAATATGGTATATTAATATATTTAATATGGTAACCAAAATTACATTTAATAACATTTAATTTACCTAGACAGTTGACAGATGAAGGACTCCATAAAGGTGTATTAATTGTTTTATTTTTTTCTATATTATTTACATAGCGACATAGATACGTCAACAATCAGGATCCAAGACCAAGAACATACTAGAGTTGCTCGCATAGATGTACCAATGAGTATAGCGGCAAAACTTGTTGGACCAAAAAGAATACACATAGGATGGTCTATTTGCCAGGCCGTCCCTGGTAGATCATTATGCACCATGCAAATTAGAATTGCGTAAACTGATAGCTCATCGTCAAGAGTGTTATGAAATGACCATGAGACGTCATGAATGAGCTGAACAAGAAGTGTGGAAACCAATAATACCACCACCTGGGTGGCGACTTCGTTCACAGTTGGTAGCTCATTTGCATGAACACAAGGCTGGAGTAAAAAGGTAATATAATAATTAGAGAGCTGATCTTTAGGTTTTTACATATTATTATTAGATTTATGCAGTACATCATGAATGTAGAATGTGGATGATTTATCTGTCATAGAGTTTATAGGAAAACAAATAAATTTGATTCAAGATTAATGATAAAAATCATTTAATTACAGTCTGTGTCAGATATACTGGTATGACCGTGACGCTTTTTAGTAATAATTGTATTCCAAATTAGTCGCTGTGTGCATTTCCGGTTTTGGCTGCTTAGTGTGTCATACTACGTTGTTTATAATATAATTTATAATTTTATACATTTATAAAAAAAAAAAACATGGACAACCCATGGTTTAACCTAACTGCCATATCTGTGAGTCGTTAGTTTGTTATTTATTTGTTACTTTTGATCTGTGATATATTAATTGATTAAATTTAAATAATTTTCTAAAGAAATGGTCCACAATAACAATGGTATTTTAACTCGATATTAATAATTAGTTAATTTTACTAAATACTTACCATGTGGCCATGTAATTATTTATAATAAATTTCTCTAAAAATTACTATACATTTAATTTCATTGCCAAAGAAATAGTGTACAGCAATTAGGTATTTAAGTAGTCATTCAATGTATACAATTTCTCATTGTAATTTGTGTACAAATATATGAAGTATTTTAAATTTAAAAATCATGTACGTATATTTATAAGTTTAAAGAATATTAAGATAATATTTTAGAATTTTTTGTAGAGCATATTAGAATAAATTTTAAGAACCTAAAAATCTGCTCTTTAATAATAACATTTAAATTTGTTTAGTTTTGCTTTAGACACATCTTTAATACACACTTTATCCAAATGCACGTTGTATACCACTAGTGAAATGATCAAGTCTGTATTTTTTTTTCATATGTAATCTTGTTGGAAATATGGCGCCTTAAAATACACAATGATAATTATTTATGTATAATATATATACTCGTATTAATATTTTGATTTTAATAATAATAATGTAATTTATTTTTAGATTGGTGCCAATTCCAAATATATCTCAATTGCAAGTTGTGCATCTGTGAAGATGGAAGGAAAAAACATTGCTTATCGATCTAAGCAAGTATATAATCATCAAAATGGAGCATTATATGGTATGACTACGTGCAGAAATAATCAATCTTTAGCTACTGTTAGGCATTCTGGTTCAATAATTGTCCCGAAGTTAGTAATAATTATGATTATTAATAAATTATTAATGTATTATAATTAATTTGCCCTATTTGTTATTGATTTTGTGTAGTTTGGAGTCAAATAGTACTAAGTTGGGTGTGATGCAGATAAACATTTGGATTTGTAAGAAGATGGTTGTGCTATTGATGTATCTTATTTAGATTCAGGATCACAAATGGTACTTGTGTGTGCAACTGTATATGGTTCTCTTATCGGGTGGGATCTCCGATCTCCAAGATTGGCATGGAAAGTTAGTAATGATATAAAACAAGGTATATAAATATTATTAGTAAATTAAATTAAATCCAAATAAATTAAATTTTTTATACATTGATATTACGAGTATTTATAGGTATTATAACAGCTATGGGTTTGGATACAAGACAAAGTTGTTTAACATTAGGTACAAGTAGTGGTTATCATACATGCTGGGATTTGCGTTTTAGGTTACCAATTGCTACCATTGCTCATTCCAAAGGTTTATTTTTACTTAATATTAGTAATGTAAAATGTTTAACATGATTTAACTATGCCTATAGCTGTACGAGTAAGAAGATTAATTAAACATCCAAGTGAACCATTGTGGATTATATCAGCTATGCAAGATAATAATCAATAATGAAGTGACAGTATGGAATTTAGAAAGCGGTTCAAAACAACAGACCGTGTGGGCAAGTAGTGCTCTTCCACTGTCAAATAGTCAAGTTAGTATTATATTTCTTAAACTTCCTAATTTATTGTATGTTGATATTAAGACGTATGAATTATATATTATAGATTAATAATCATTGTGTTTGTGCATTGCATACAAATCATGGTCCAGAGTTGTTGACAGGAGGAACCGATCAGAGAGTACGTAAATGGAATTTGACATCACCGAGTGATTCCTATATAGCCATTCCAGCTGCGAATGATGCCATGAGCCATTTGTATTCGTATGTATAAAATATTTTATATATTTTTTATATTTTTAAATTACTTAATGTTTATGATTAGATGTATATCAGTCGATGGTACAAATGTTGTCCAAGAAATTTGTACAAAATTTAATGTACTACAATGACTAATGATGAAGAACCACTATACGTAATTGACCAACCATTATCCTAAATAAATGATTTAGTCTATAAAAATAATCATATTGATGAAAAAAAGTTAATACACACACACACACATTAGAAAATCCCATAATACGATTAAACATTTCACCTGACACCCCTGAGTTTTGCTTTCCTTTTTTTATAACTAGGTTTTTTAGGTCTGACTTTTGGTTCATCATCTGTAATTTTTTAATTCATTATAAGAAGTCTTAAATCCTTCTTGTATTCATTTTCAAGCTATACGTGAACTGTTTCTACTACTATAAGAATATGTGTTTTGTTCTGGATTCATACATACAGTTAAATGTTTATTTAAAAATAAAATATTTCTTAATATGAATACAAAATTTAATTTTAATAGTATACTTAACACATTTAAATTATATATTTTACTGTTTTAAACATTACGATTATTGTTATTAATGTCTTCTGTTATTAATACTTTTTCTCGCTCTTTTAGGAATTCCTATAATATAAAGAACATATTATGTTTTATCAAGTTTTATCAAGTTTTTTAATATGTTAATTAATAAAATAAATAAAATGTAATTAAATAAATTGTAATTTTATAATGATTTACTTATATGATATAAAATATAAATACATATATCACAATATCACATTTCAAAGTGTTATGAATTTAAAAGAAAAATTAAAGGTTCTGAGAAAAAAGTTTGGATTGTACTTGAATATGACTTTATAACAAATAGATATTTAGAAGTAAAATAATATATTCCAGGATTTTTAAAAATATAAGAAAAATTCGATACCCTAAAAACTCTTAAATGAACAGAAGAATAAAAGGTTTTAAATTTGTATTAATAAATAAATAAAAACCCAAGTCCACAAAAAATTTACTTTATTATTTTAGTAAATACATATTTCGATAACAATGTTATCTTCAGTACTAAACACAGACTGATCTGTTTAGTACTGAAGATAACATTGTTATCGAAATATGTATTTACTAAAATAATAAAGTAAATTTTTTGTGGACTTGGGTTTTTATTTATTTATTAATATATAATATCCATAAGAACTCTTCTTATAAAATTTAAATTTATAATTTGTAATTTTACCAAATTCTGAAAAATAGAAGCACATTAATATTTCTTACTTTCCTTTTGGAGATTATCACGTTGTTCTTTAACAGTACCACCAATTGCATTACACAAATCTGTTATGAAATTATCCATGGCAAGACAATTAGTAGTGGATTTCACAGGAATTCGACAACTAGGGCAAAATTTACTTTTATTTAACCATTGATTGATACAACTGGTGCAGAATGAATGAAAACAATTAGATACACAAGTCTGGTAAAATAAAATTTGAGACAAACTTTAATTTATGTATACATTTTAAATATATATATATATTGAATAAAATATGTTTACTTTAACTATCACTTCATTACAAATGGGACATTCAAAATTATTTTCTAAGATACCATATATATCTTTTTTAAATGATTCCATTTCAATTGATGATCCATGGGAATCTTTATTATCTAAGCATTCTAACAAAAATAAGAAAGAAATTAAATTATGTTATATTTAAAAAATTGGATTTAAATTTAATAACAAAATACCTTGTAAAATTATTGTATTTTTACACTCTGATATTTCTTTAGTTAGATCTTGATACAAGTTCTTAATCTATATTTTATAATATATATTTATTTATACCTTTTAAATATTTTATTTGAATATAATTTTTGTTTATTTTACTTACATTTATTATTCCTTTGTTTAACTCCGAAATATATGTTTGAGTTCTGTTATGAAATTCCGGGTTTTCTACTTTTAACTATAATTCAACAATAAATTTATTTTATAATTGAAAATGATAATTAAACATATAACTTATATAACAAAACTAATATAACTTATAACAAAAGCTAAATTACCCATTTTAATTTGTATTATTGTTACTAATTAATCTCAAAATTGAGCTTATCCAATGGAAAAAACTACAAAAAATTATAAAAATTCAGTAATATTCACGAAAATTTTTAATTTTGAAGAAATTGATTTCAATATTTTACGATTGCTCAAAAAATATTAAATTTAGAGACTTGAAAATTATTTATTGGATGTTCACATAGGTACTATCATTGATTATAAATATTTTACAGGCAATTATATTAAACGTAAAAACTGTATGAATGTAATAATTTATCATTGCATTCAAATTTTAATCAAAATTAACACTATCTTCATTAGACCTGTATTCTTTCCACAGCAGTATCAACTCTTCTTTTAAGTTATAGTTTATATTAAGTCTTATAATCAGACTAATATAAAAATTATAAACAATTAGGCCCAATTTATCAATTTATAAAAGCACAATTGTTAAACAATTATTAGTTAAATGTTATTGAATAAATAACTGTTCAATAATAATTATATTGTATATCAGTACTTAATGTGTTTGATAATTCAAACATTTTTTGGTAAAATAAACATTGGCACAATTAATATTTTATCTACTGGTTAATGATTGGTGAAATAATTATATTAGCTTTTATAAATTAATTAATATTTCATAGGAGAGGTTACCAGGGTCTTCTTCTTCTTTACCTTCACCTTTGTCCCACGTCTGTGGGGTCAGCTACTCGTATCATTTCCTTCCACCCATCCCTATCCATAATCATATTCTTATTTACTCTACATGCCCTCATTATCCTCCCCAATAAGCCCTATCCATTTTTTCTTTAGCCTATCATTCCATCCCCGATTTCTCGCTACTAATATTTCATCTATCTTTTTGACTATATTTTGACTATAAGTTGACCTCCGAGTTTTATATTATGATCTCTACCATTATCTCCTACCATATTGTTGAAGCTGAACTCTACAATTTTGCGTTTTAGCATACTTATTTTCAATCTATTTTTCTCCAATACCTTTCGCCAACGTTCGAGTTTGGCTTCTAATACATTTATATTCTCATCAACTAAAACCACATCATCTGCAAACAACATACACCAAGATGCTTCATCCTGTACACTTTTCGTGATCTCGTCCATAACTAACGAAAATAAATATGGACTGAATGCCGACCCCTGGTTTAGAAGAAACGGATGGAAAATTTTCAGTAGTATCACTTGATTCTCTATGAATTTCTTCAATAAATTAATGATTAATATGAAAACCTCTAAAAATGATTTATGCCCTTCCTTACAAATTCAATTATATATTCAATTAATTCTATGTCCAATATGAATTAAAATTGTATTATAAATTTTCTTAAAATTATCTATATATACTAATATATTTTAATTATAAAAATTATTATATTATAACTTACATTTATTACTTCATTACGTAATTTTTCCAAAGAATTTATATTTTTATTTAGTTCCTTTATTTTTTCTGAAAAATCGTTCAGTTCTTCCAGTCTAAAATATAAACAATTATTTATAGTTTAAGTATTGACTTGTGGATAATATATTTATATAAATAAAAACCTAAATCCACAAAAAATTTACTTTTATTTTAAGCAAATACGTTTTGCACTGATGATGGCAACTTTGTTACCGAAATACGTATTTGCTTAAAATAAAAGTAAATTTTTTGTGGATTTGGGTTTTTATTTATTTAAATATAAACAATTATATTTAAATTATAATAGTAAAAATTCTATATAACTATATTTAATTAAGATTAATTTTTATTTTCATAGCAAGGAATTTATTGAATTCTACTTTTAAACCCTCAATACAACCTTTCCTTATACAGTTATTGTAAATTAATTTTTTTTTCCAGATTTATTATGTATTATGTATTATGTATTATGTATTATGTATTATGTATTA
>JAIUCT010000090.1:292775-325242 GCA_021307375.1 Tetraneura akinire
TATTATTATTATTATTATTATTATTATTATTATTATTATTATTATTAGGTATATATAAAAATGTTCAGTTGTATACCTAATTATGTTTTTTTATAAAAATATAGTTTTATTTTTAAACAATAAAATAAAGATACTCTTCAAGACTTCAGAGACATAATATGGTAAAGAAGTTATTAATTTGATATAAATTTAAATACATTTTGTTTTATTTAAATTGAGATTTTGAAAATTTTATACATTTTATTATAGTTCATTGATAGTAAATGAGTTATAGAGCTTGGACTTATATGTAATAAAAAATAGTAAAATATGCATTTGATTTATTAAAAATATGCAATCAAAAAACATGAAGAATACGACACAAAATTCTAAAATATTGAAATTATTGTTATTCAAAATTATTACATGAAACAATGATGTGATGTTTAAAATATTTCGAAAATATGATATTTCTTTAGATATTAGTATGTTTTTATACTTTAATAATAACTTTTTTAATTAAGATAAGATATAAATGATATAACTATACCTACATATCTACTATAAATAGTTGTATTTATACTTTTATTTTTTTTTTTATTGATAATATTCAATGTTCTTATTTTACTAATCACCACAGTTAAAATATATCATACAAAACATGCATTGTTGAAATATGCAATAATATTCATTTTATTTTAAATATACAAATTAAATAACCACCATTTGCTTTATTATGGCGTGATTCTTGGAGAAACAAAACCAGTAATCAGAAATTGCAAAAGAATATGCCAATATATGTGGGATATTTAGGTAAAAAATAATAAGTTAGAAACTTTAAATGTAAATCTTTATTTTGTCAACACAAATATTCTCATAGACACACAGACGACACAAGCAACTAGTACAAAAACAAAAACAACCCTGACACTTCTATATCTAATTTTAATATTAACACGGTGTAGTACAGGGGAAAAACCTCACATGTATATAAATCCTAGTATTTAAAATGACCAAAGAATGCTACTAAATATTTAAATTTTTAAATAATTTTTATATTACTATAATAAAAAAATTCAAACATCACATTGAAATATCATATCAAACTACCGAGTAGGTATGTAATAAAGCTAAGAACTACAGAACCTTCTATATTTTTTTTTTAAATTAATTGATATTTATTTTAAATCATTGAAATAAATAATTTTAAAAAAAATTTAGTTATAGGTGTTTACAACTTAATTCAATGAGTGGGTCCACTTTTTTTATCTAAAAAAAATATTTAATTGTAGAACATAATTTATAAATAAAAAAAATGTCTTAAAGAAGCATAATTCCTCCAATATTTGATATATTTATTATATATATTTAATCACATACAGAATTCAGAGAAAGAGTTAATGGATCATTATGCAATTTTTACTAGCATTACATATTTATTTTTTTGTTTCATTGTGAGAAAATAAAATATTTAAAATTTATAAAAAAAATTATATAATTTAATTAATTTAATATTATTTGCCAGGAGCAGTTAACTATCCTGCACATACCTATGTAGAAAATAATTAAAATCACAATTTATACTATATCTTTTTTTAATATTTACTTACTTAGGTTTTTTTTCAGCGATTGTAGATAAATTGAATTTGTATATAACATCCAAATTTCTTTTATTACCAAATCCAATAAGATCTCCATTATTTAAAATTGTTAAATGTCTCTTGTCTTTTGGTAATTTATTGAAATTTAGAAAAGTACCCGTGGTTGATTCCTGAAAATATAATTTTAAGCGTGAATATTGGTATATTAGTTTTTAAGAATAAATGAATTTTAGGGAAATTGTATAAAAATTATTTAAGAGTATGACCTGTTTAAAAAGGAATAAATTATTTATACTAAGTAAGAATTTTAAATGTAAAATAATTAAAAATATATGATCACACCATTTAATATTATTTCATTAAGTTCTTATTTACATAAGAATTTACATCTTATTTATATTCAAATTTAATGCAATTAACTGTGCGAGAGAAGTGCATAACTTGGCATTTAGAAACGTTTAATTGAAGATTAAGTTCTTCACCCCAACGACCTAATAGATTCAGGTCAGCTTGCAATTTAATACAATCAAGACTAGATTTCAATTTTTATGAATAACTTCATGTCATCCGCAAAGACAAGAATTTTAGAATGGATGGAGCAAAACAGAGGGAGCACTACTATTAACCAACAATGAAAATAGAACTGGTAATTATATTATATATTATATTGTATTATTATTTATTATTGTATTATTATATTGTACCTTGGAGCGTACCAGAAATAGGTAAAATTTCTGATTTAATTCTATACAATTTAGCCTCCCTTGCCTGTTACACGGATGAGAACCGAACCAGGAAAGTAAAACAAAACCATAGCTAGACAGTACTTTGACTAAGATAGAATAATCCACACCATCAAGTGTCTTGGAGAAATCAGTGTATATAGTATCAATTTAATCGTGGTGATGAAATGCCTTCATTATATAGTTAACAAAAACTATATTACATGTAATAGAACTAAGTACATGTAAAGAACTACCAGAACAAAAGCCATGTTGCTTAAAATTTAAAAAATAGTAATACAAGAGATTCAAATAATTTTGAGTTATGAGAAGTGATTGCAATAGGGCGATATTATATTTGTAAACCTAGGTAGGTAAATTTATATATTTTTAAAAATACTAAATTTTTACTTATTAATTAAAGTACAAGACAAGTATAAATATAGGTATCTGAATCAACTTAGCTTAGAATCATTTTTTTTTTTTTTAATAAATCTTAATTATAATACATCTATCCTTTCTAGACCAGTATCCTTTCCTAATCTTACGCATTTAAGATTTTATTTATATGATTTCGTTACTTACGCTTTTGTACAATATTTGAAAATAATAGGTTGTCTATATTTACAATTTTAATTGTTATAATTTATAAACTATAAATCTATAACATAACATACTCGTATTAATATAATAATATTATGGAATATATAATTAAAATGATAATTGTGTATAATTATATATATATATATATATTATAAATAACATTAACCAAAATTTTTTTTATACAATTAAAGGAAAATGCTCTACCAGAAATTATGAAAATATCCTCACTTCAGAATTCAGATTATCATAATCGTTATATTTACATTATTGAATTACAATTTCAAACAAAATCATACAAACCATGTAAATTAGAAAATATAATGAATGGAAAACGAGTTGTACAGCATATGAACAAGTTATGTATATTACAAAACAAATAATAAAAACCAATCTTTTATTCTTGTAATATAGATTATGATATAATATTCTAGTTTTTCAATTTATGAAGTACTATAATTTTATTAAGTTTATAAATATTTATTTTAGGTAATTAATTGTAAGTCATTAGACAGATATATTTCAATTTTAAAATAAATTTTTTTTTTGTCAATTTAAAAATTTAGTCAGTTTTCAATTTATTATTTTCACTATTCGATTTAGAAGTATAAAGTATAAATGAATAATAATTCAATATGAAAATATTATTAAATGATAATATTATAGTAAATGTAGACAACGAGAAACAAACACTACCTATTTATCAAATAACAGAGAACAAATATTTAAAATTAAGTTCATAAACTATTTTATATTAAAGAACTACATTCCCGCAGAGACAGGTGAATGATGATAAAATATAAAATAATGCAATATTATAAAATATTAAATTTAACAATTTAACAATTTTGGATGTTTCAAAAGAAATTCATAAAACTGTTATGTATTTTTTTCATTTATAGATATTTTATTTACCTACATTAAGAGGTACATTATATAATAAATAATATGGAAATAACTGAATTATAATGAGACAATCTTCTAAAATGGGATAAAAAGCGTTCCGTTCGAAGTTTGTCGGAACAACAGGACGTGATGATCAAAAAAGGGACAATCTCGTTTTAAACAGGGCGTCTGGTCACCCTAGTATAGGTATCTTATTTTTTTGTAGTTAGGTATACGCCCTTTTATCAGATTATTCACATAATTTTTCTGAAAATTTTGATACCAAAAACGAATTTTTTTATTTTTAATGATATACTCCCTTTTAACTAAATACTAATATACTAATATTAATTATACGAGGACGATGATTAAATAAGTAGTTTTTTCCATGCCTTTTTCAATTATAATAACAACAGACAAAATTAAATACGAATTTATCAACAATTTGAGATCTTATTGCCATTTATTGATAATTTTATTTGACACTATCCAAAAATGTCTCAGTGAGCAATCTACGAGTATAGTATTTATAATCTATGGTATTAACAATAAACATTTGGTACGGATTTTAATATTTTTTATTTATAACAGATTTTTCATAGAAATCTAATTTATGGTTAACATTAATACAAATTGAATCAGAGACAATTATCTTTTCAGACAAATGGATAGCTTATAGTAATTTAAATATTCAATAACTAAGACTAAATAATAATAAAAAAGACAGAATGTCATTAGTGATTTATTAATGTAAACTAGAATATGATTTTTATGGTACCAAAAATTTGCTGGACAGTTTAATAGTGTTCTAAAATAAAACTCAAATTGTCTTAATCGAAAGATAAAATTATATTTTCATCAGTAGATAACATACAATACCACCACTAAAAGTTTTGTTATCTGAAAACATTAGTTAGAGGTAAATAAATAGGTTAATCTTAGTCAAATATTGTATATTTTGATCCACCTAGAAATATTATTTGCATTTTATTACGTTACAATTTGTTATCAACTAACGTAACATTTTAAGTATACATTATACATGAAGAATATAATAGACTAAATACTTAAAATCATAATCAAAACTGGATTGTATTATATCTAGAATTGTTTATGAAAAAACAATGGAGTCAATATAAACAGGGACCAGAAATCAGACAACTGAGACGAAATGGACTATGATGTGTACTATCATAACCAACCTGCTATATCTAAAGTCAAAGAAAACCAACAAGTAAAAATTATTATATTATTGAAATTTATATTGCAATTTGTAATAAAAAGGTTATTATAAATTTTACCAATTGACTTCAATAGTAGATGAGAATTGACATAAAACACTAATTCGAGGGTGCATGTGAAAAGGGAGTTAAGTCATCAAATTGTGTAAAACGAGTTAAGTATACTGAAAAATTCAGAGAAATATTATCTCTATTTTTTATAGGAACAATATAATTAAATTATTAAAATTTTTAGAAAAATAAAATCTATTAATTGGCTATCTCAGAAATTTAATAAATATGAAAATAAAAATTTTATTTTTTTTATTTTGGTTTTAAGTACTCATTAAATAAAATAAAATGAAAAACATGAATTCTATATACATATATAAATTGCTAAAATCAGATTTTAAAAAGATGAGCTGATACTTCTGTCGCACAGAATACAGGTGTGCGAATCATAGCGTTTATTTAATTTTAATTAGAATTTGAATGCAATGATAAACCGTTGCATTCGAAAAAACGATTCTGAGCGAAGTTCAGCAAATTATAATTTTCGTTTGAACTAAAAATATCAACTTAAAACAGCTATAAAAAAAAAAAAAAATGAGATTAGGGATTATTCTAATATTTTAGTATGATGTTAAGTAATATATAAGTATACTTCAGTAAAATTTTCAGACCCTAATACCCAAAATTGTCAATTTTATCAAACATTATATACGTAAAAACGAGAATTTTACGAAATATTCAATGTCCAATATTTTGTAGAAAAATTAACATAACGGTTTCAAAATTTTACCACATATATATAGTAGCTATGTGAACATCCAAAAAAAAATTCAAGTCTCTATCTTAAAAATTGCAAGAGTTATTGTGAAATATAAAAATCGAATTCGTCGAAATTTCATTTTTCGTAAAAAATGCCGTTTTTTCGTCATTTTTTCGAAGTTTTTTCTACCGCTTATAGTCAATTTTGAGAAATTCAATAAAGTACCAGCTACATCCACTTTGCTTACCAGAAACATACCCTATTCGTGAAAATCGAAGCAATATTTCGGGTACTATTTTTGTACAGACATAAAAAAAAAAAAAAAAAAATCACACATCTTTGTAAAACCAATACATTCTTCGCTTCGCTCAGAATCTAAAATATTTATAATAGATCAAAATTTTATTTGGGTAGACATTCTGTATATTATAATATTTAATCTGACATATTCTTTCAAAGTTTAAATTCTTTCTTCTGAAAGTTGTCTAAACATGACTTAACACCCTTTCCACCCGCAAATTAATATATTACACAATTATATCAATAAATTAATTTAGGTATATTTTTATCATATAATATAGTTAAACCAATGGATATTATTAGAATTATAACAAAATGTAAAATGGTATTTAAATAATTATTAAATAATTTATAAATTTACTTACGTTATCATAAATCATAAACTGACCATTTTTATGACTGATTACACAATGACAACGAGATATGGAAATTTGTTCAATCACAATAGAACTTTTAAGAAAACGTCCTATGGTAAACTAACAAAAATGATACATTGTAATTAAAAAGAGCACAATTATATATAGGTATAGAGAGTAAAAAATTAATAAATATGGAACTAACATCTTTATGTAATGGAATTTTATAACTTTCTCCAGTCCTTACATCGATAAGTGAAGCACTCACCGGAGATGATGTCCTCTTTGTACTCATTACGTTTTTAATATCTTTTAACACAATAGGTTTACGTCGATATTACATTAAATAGTTTTCAACATTAATATCAAGGAAAACAATAACCCCAAAAAAAAATGAATTTACCGAGGATAAATAGTACCTATTAATTATAAAAGTGTAATATTTATTTTTTACAGTCAATGGTATAATAATAAAAATTAATTTACCGTATAAATTTGAATTAACTACTTATAATCTTTATATTGTTGAAAATGAACAATCGCAACGAACCAAATCAAGTTCCACAATCCATGATAATTAACATTATGATTTAAGAGTAAATACCACGGACTAAGATATACAGGACTGGAAACGAGCAAAATAACGTGTCCACACAATGGAACATATGGAGCGGGGTACGGGGGAAAAAACTACCTACTAGCAACACAACCGCCATCTATAGTATTTCTATCATTCAACTACTATTGAAAACTACAAATTAGTAAATTACATTATAATGTAGATTATTTTTTTTTATAGTTATTAGCATGACAAAATAGATCTATTTTGTCATGGTTATTAGTTTATTTACTTTATTACCTTCCTAGTTCCTATTAAAAGTTATGTATCATAAACACAAAACACCATATGCCTAACTAATTAATATTAGGTACCTATATTAAAAACAATATTAATAATGATGTACAATTCACAATATTGTTTTGACCTTTTTTGTTGTAATAGACTAATAATAATCATTTGTATATGTATATGTATAAACAATTAACGTTATAAGAACAAAATGCATGAATTACTAACAGCATTGACTTCAACATTAATCGTAATTAATGAAAATACATCCAGTATAAGAGCACACAACACAAATTTTTTTTTTTTTTTTATAATTAATAATTAATAATATAATATTATTGTAGTCAGAATGGTTAAAAATAATTTGGTAAAAACTAAATGTAAAAATGATCATTATTTCAGAAGATATTGAATCCATTTATCTTTTATTAATTTATCTTTTGGCAAAGAAAAAATTGTATATTTAGTACTAGAGCCAGTAGTCTTACAACTTTTACACTTAATAATTGCACATTTATATACCATTTAAAAAAATTTAATTAGAATAAAGAAATTATTACTATTAACTTTAACAATGTATTGCATAAGTATAATTATCAATTATTAACATAAATAACTAATAAATATTGAGTACCTATCATATTATGTGTATAATGTTTTTATTTGGTACCTATTGTATATAACTTTTTAGTTTGTAGCACGGACTAATATACTTAGTCCGTGGTTGTAATATTATTTTTAAATTTAAATCGTCTGCGATTTATATACAAAATCATTTTGGAGGTTAATCACTAGATGGCGGTTGTGTTGCTAGTAGGTAGTTTTCTCCCCCGTACCCCGCCCCATATGTTCCATTTTGTAGACAGCCTCCCCAACCCTCCTGTCTGTACGTTACCAGTCCTGTATATTAGTCCGTGGTAAATACAAAGACAAACTTGAAACTACACATAATTCGAGTCTGTCCGCAGTCGATTAGAGCACCACAGCTGATATAAAAATAAAATGATAACCATTTTGTTATCAAAAAAAATCTGTACTTGGAGTTTTCTCCTATCAACACATTTTAATATTATTGATTTATATTTTGAAATTAAATTAATATTAATATTTTATAGTCTATTCATACTAATTAATCATTTACCTTCATATTTTATTGACTTTGCCACAACATAACCAAAACCTAATTCTAATAAATGTTTAGTAAAACAATTAAAATCACTTATTTCTCCTTCTATATAATTATTCAAGATTTTTGTATTCTGTGGTAAATTTTTAAAGTGAGTTAAAGTATATTTTATCTTCCATTTAAAAAAACATAACTGAAAATAATTATTAAATCATACAACTAAAAGAGTTTCATAAAACTTAAACTCATATAGGTGCATCTAGCATTATACTAAAGTGGAATAACCCATTTAATATCAATATAAATATTGTTCATGATTTTTGAATTGTCTAGTAAAAGTTAAGTTTCATAAAACTTAAACTTATATAGGTACAAATAATAATAAAGTGGAATAACCAATACCCATAAGTGGATGAAGCAATGTTTATTAAATTAACTTATCTTAAATCAACTAATACAATAATAGCTTCAACTATGATGTATAACAAATAATATTTCTAATAATATTATATTAATATCATGCAATGCTTTTAGTATGAGTTTGCAACTGTACTGATTACTTACCTATGTGAAATTGTAAATACTTTACAATAAATATTATTAAATAATAAAAAGTTCTGTTTTTATTCAATAAATTAATATTTTATAATCCATAAAGTAATTAGCATAAAATAATGAACTATCATATTGGTATTATTTTTTTTTTTTTTTTTTTGTATGTTTATGTGAGTTTTTTTTTTAATCATTTGTTCCATTGTAACATGAGACATGACTTCCAGTAAAAGACAAAATACTTGTATAATTATATATACATTATAAATATTATATAATAAAAAAAATACTTGGCCGGTATCGTTTCTTCCAACGATTTTTTTCCTTATTTTTATTATATAAATTCTACCGTTCGTCATACGTCTTCGAAATTTGCAATTTTCGCGGTCAACTTTTCATACTCCATCTATTATCACAATGTACCCGAACCTCTCTATCCGAACACTATGGTAGCAAAAAGGTTTTCACCCCGAACAGTATTCTACTAACCAGCTATGGTGGTGGTAAAGCTTTTCACACGCACCTATATCCCACTGGAACCTGGCTGGGGTAAGTGAGTGCGCCTAAGGCGTACTTCGCGTGGGGACTACTTTGATCGGTCAAAGACTGTTCACCCGAAAAGAGTGTAAATAGGACCACTAGATTGCGAACGCCCTTCAATCCGCTGGAGTCGGATAAAATACTTAAATCATTATCCCATAAAAATATACTTCTGTCGAACTCGATGTACTCGAAGACATTACTTCTCCACCCGAACAATATGGTAGCGGAAAAGCTATGGTGGTGGTAAAGCTTTTCACGCGAACCTGTTTCCCACTGGCACCTGTATCCCACTGGAAGCTACTGGTTCCCTGCTAGTCATTAAATAAGTAAAATCATGGTCATAAAAATTATAATTTCTTCAAATTTTATCGCTCTTTCTGTATTTCTGTAAAATAAAATTGTTGGGAAATTTGAAACATGACCTACATAAAATTCTAACTAATTCAAATCTCATTAGTGAAAATCAGAATATAATTTCTGCCAAAAAACATAAACACATATATTTGTATACATTCAAAATTTATTTATTGATATAATTTTTAATATTTTATTATATAAAAGTAACAATATATCGATAAAATATATTAATTTAAACTTTTTTTTAGTATATTAAATAATAATTAAAACTAATCATAAAATCAAAGAATTAGTTTAAGTTCAGTTGTTATAAATAAAATGAAATTTAAACTGATAATTATAGGTACAGACTATGTAGTAATTTGATTATTTAAAAATAAATTATTTTATTTAATAATAACCTTGATCTAAAAGGATATTTTTTTAAATATAATAAATAATAAGTAGATTCAATTGAAAATATTTATTAGTTTAATTCCTTTTTCTTAATTGCAATACAATTTGTTTCAACACCAGCTTTTGTGATAACCTGACACTCTAGATTAAGAGAATTTCCTTTATGTTTTACCAACTCAATATCATCTGGATTTTTATTTAGCATAATAGTTAATATGTGATCAGAACTATTAAGAAAATCTATCAAGCGTTTATCAAATAATTCCCAAAATTTTAAAGGCAAACGCTCATTACTTCCAAGTTCATTGTTATCGTTAAATTTAAATGATAGAGTGTTACTAATAAATTCTTTATCTTTTTCCAATTTCATAATTTCACATTTTATTGTTTCGTTACGAGGTTCAAGTTCCAATGCTTTTTGAAGTTTATTCTTTGCATCTTTAAATTTTTTTAGTAGACGTAATGCTTTTCCCCAGTTAAAAAGTAATTTTACGTTATGTTTGGAAAATCTTTCTGAATATTTCATTCCTTCAATACCCATACGACATACTTTATTAAAAGCACATTTTTTAAGGTAACACACGCTTAAATTTGTATACAATTTATTCAGATATCTCATCATTTCTACCTCTTCACTATCATCATTGCATCCAGTTACATGTAATAATTCTTTAGCTCTTTCATATTTAAAAATAGCTTTGTCTATACATTGAAGTTTAAAATGTTCATTACCTTCCATGTGTAATTTCTTAGCTTGGAGAAGATTTTTATTAAATCTTTCAGGATCACGGTTATTTTCATCAAAGTAATAACATTTTTCTGTTGATAAATAATATTTAACAAGATGGACATCAAACATAATAGTAGAATTTGGTGGTATTCGAGGGGGACAACCCATTTCTCTATATGCATATTCTGGTTTTATTATAAATCTAGCGTTTTCGCCAGTTCTCATAGTTTTTATACCAATCTCCAATCCTAGTAAAAGATCGCCAACACCCAGAGTGAAACGTTTAGGTCGTCCACCTTGAAGATAAGTCACATCAAATGGTTCAAGAAGGTTAGATATATAAGCAATATAATGAATTAACACTACACTGTTTTCAGGTACAATCTCGCCAATTCCTGTAATAAGAACAAAATAGGTAAATTTCACAATTTTTAAATTTAAAAATATTCAAAAACTATGTAGTAAAATGAATTATAATTATTACATTATTCATTCATCATAAAACTTAATTAGAAAAAGTTTTTTAAATACATAAAATTATTAAGGTTTATAATAAAAAAAGTATAATATTATACTGCAATCTAATTTATCAATAGTATTTAATTAGGTATTGAATAAATCTTTATAATTTAGTTATTAATCATTATTTTGTATAAGTACCTACTTAATCTTCTCTATCTATACTAACCAGGATCCAATAGTATTTTTAAAACTTTACGGTCGCCTGTAAGATCTTCGTGGTTAGTATCGGTAATTAGGTTGTTGAAATCTTCCAAGTTCTCACCCTCTTCCCCTAACATGTCAAAATTAATAAATTCGGCTAACTCTTCACTGTTGTACGATGAAACATAACTGTTTTCTTCTGTATCATTCGAGGTATTCTTAACTGTGAAGCAACATCCCTTTTGTTTGGACAGTATTTCCATCGAAGCGGTCTTCAGTATGTCTTGCACATAGGGTGGTAGCTCTTCATCATCGGCCATGATGAAAAATGGTTACTTAGTGCAGACTATTAACATAAATTCATTGAAGTTGTCTTGTCAATATGGAGTAAAGCTGAAAAAGAAATTATATTAAATTAGGTACACAAGATTATTTTGTAAAAATTATATTGTCACTTTTAAGTGTTGAAAGAACAAAGTTTTAATTTTAACATAAACATAATAGATAATATTAAAACGACAAACTATTTATAATATTACAATGAATAACTCTACGTCTAACGGTAAGTTTATTGTTTGGTTTTGATTTAAAAATGTCGACTAACGAGTAAGAAGTTGTTAGTAACTAATAGCCTAGGTATTAGGTATAGCTATAGCACTATGCCATTATAGCATATTGTGACGATTTCCAGTAATTGTAATCCAAACTATAAAAAAAAATTTAAGATATTATTAATTGTACATTTATACCTAAAAATCACGAATATAATCTGAATTCTGAAATGCAAAAATAACTATTTACATAATACATAAATGTATAAAATCTGGGGTACTGCAGTGTAATTCAAATTTCAAAATGTTGTAATAGTTTACCTTCAACCTTGTACGAACAAAAATATTTAAAATAATGTTAATAAACTTAAATATAATTCAATTGTCTCTAATATTTAATAAATTACATATTATAATGATATTTGTTATTTTTTTAATAAGATTCACATTGCCCGGGCAGGACTACATTGCCCGTAACATACATAAAAACGAGAATTTTACGAAATATTCAAAGTCCTATATTTTGTAGAAAAATTCACGTAATGGTTCCAAAACTTTATCACATATACATAGTACCTATGTGAATTCCCAAAAACATTTTCAAGTCTCTAACTTCAAAATTGCCCGAGTAATCGTGAAATATTGAAATCGAATTCGTTGAAATTTGAAAAATGCCGTTTTATCGTCATTTTTTGGTCGTTTTTTCTACCGCTTAGGGTCAATTTTGAGAAATTCGTAAAATGACCTAAATAAAGTATCAACTACATCCACTTTGCTGCCGGAAACATATGCTATTCGTGATAATCGGAACATTATTTCGGGTAGAAAAAGTGTCTTCATACTTAAAAAAAAAAAAAAAAAGAGACACATCATTGTAAAACCAATACGTACATTCTTCGCTACGCTCAGAATCTAAAATGTTCACAAAAATCGTGATGTTATAATTACAAAGACTCGGGGAAGTATATTATAACAAATAATTCTCCAAAAACGATATACAATTTTTTTTAATAATTCTATATTATAATGATTTTTATTAATTATATATAAAAATACGATGCGACAAAATTATATAAATATATTTATTACACAAAAATGTTTTTTTTTTTATTACAAAATAGTATAATATGACGTTTTATAATCTGTTATTACATTATTATTGGTATATTTAAATTATAATATAATATGTATATGTAGATGATTTTTCTTAATTATATATCATAGTACCTTATTCTACTGTGGGATATATTAAACGAGCACTCGCACAGTGAATAATTTACCTAGACATATAACAGAACGTACATTATACAAAATATGTATATTTCACCATGTGTTTGGTGAGTGTCACAATTTTATAAGAATATAATGTAATCACGATTAAAAGTAAATACTTACATAATTATACAATAATTATTACTAACATCATAACAGGCACGTATTTAAGGGGGGGACGATAGGGGCGATCCCCCCCAAGGACCGTATAATATTATACAAAATTCAATAATTAATTTAATTTTAATAGAAATATCGCAATAATTTTGTAAATTAACTCTTTTTACGTTACAGTGAAATTGAATACCTGAATAAGTCTAGATATATATTTGTAACATAATATAATAATACCAGTGGCGGCTCGTGATCACTGATCAAGGGAGTGCAACTTTAAATATCTCTCTATATATGGAAAATAATAAAACAAATAAACATACAGTTTATGTGTATTTATTTTAATTGTATATAAAGTATAAATATATGCAGGGCCGGATTTAGAGTTGTGGGGGCCCTGGGGCTATTAACAAATAAAAGTTTTATTATTATAATCCAAGATTTTTCTACAAATATTTTAGAAAATAATTTAATTCAAATCAATTGTAAAAACATTACTCTATTATTTCATTAAAATCATTGATTACGATATTATTGTTACATACAATTTACTATTTCTATTAATTTGTAATTATTTTATTGATCCCGAAAACAAATATATTTATTATAAAATTAAAAATTTACGACAAAATTTACAAAAAGTAGATTTTTTTTGTGGTGGCCCATGTAATATGTATTTTGTGGGGGCCCCTTGGGCCCCCCTAAATCCGACCCTGAATATATGAGTATTCAACTTATGATATAGATAGGTATATTTATAAAAAAAATCGCCCCCCCCCAAGATCACGGTCTAGATACGTGCCTGCATCATAACAGTTTCAAGTTTATTATAACTACATCACGATATGAAATTTGAAATTTAAAACAATATTATTTATATAATTTAAAATATTCGAATGATGTTTTCTTATATGAAATTCCGTAGGCAACAAATACATCTTTAGTTTCTCATAACGACTAAAGAAGGTATATGTTACCAATAGGAGTTTTTCATAAACGTACACGGGTAAAACGTGAGTTTTTCAAAATGTAGTATTCTGAAATTTAAAAGAGCCGGTATACGTTTCCCAATTAACCCGCTCTATTAAATCCCAAAGAACACTAAACTCTGCGCGTATTGTCGATTGTATGATGCGTCATAGAGTAGTAAACATTTTTAGCAGAATATATTAAATTCTATAATATATTTAATACTAATTTATAGAACTTAATTAATTTATAGCTTCATAAGCCAGTACAATAATACAAACAACATTTCATACGATATACGCCATACGGTAAAAATATAAAATATTCACAAAAGTAGAATTATTATTTTAGTTAATTATTATTATTACAATATTGTACCTATATAATAATTCGTCCTGCATAATTATAATTTAAAATATAATACATAATATATAAAAATATTGTTGATATGTTGCGATGATTACCATCAATTGGTAGTATAAATTATAGTCACAATTTTAACATTATTCAATGTTACTAAAAATTATACCAACCAATCCGTGGACACACCTTGACGTGGGGTGACATATTATAATATTATTATATTATATAATATCAAATTGGCATTAGAAAACATACATAAAGAAAAATAAGCATACACGATAACACGATATATAGTTATACTATTGGTAAATATAACGAAAAAATATAATAATTTATATAATAAATATGACGGACATTACCTTGATTTGTACGAGCGATATTGAATAGTTGCATGTAAACTGAGCGGTCTCCGTGCGGTGTTTAAAACGCCAAGTTATGTACTGCCATCATATACTGGCCCTGTATATACGGTATAGTCGCAAGAACGTGGTAGTATAATAGAAACATTATTTTATTGTGTATTATGTGCGCAGAAGGTCATTCATCGGGCCGAGGAGGGATGATGATGGCTACCACCTACCTGCTTGGCGAACGGTCGTTTTCAGGGACGATTTCTCTCAGCAGTTTTTCGAAAATATGCGTTTCACAGACCGTTTTTATACACGGGTGGGGACCCGCGTTTACCTCGAATCGAATTTTTTTTTCTTTACTATTCCTACACTACATTACGTTATATCAGTATTATTCCCATTAGATAGGTATATTATTATCTTATTAGTTATTAATATGACCGTTAATTGTTTTGTTGTAATATGCACGTTTACGACAATTCAATTAATATACGCCGTACACACACATCATTAATATACCTTAAAATTACCTTATAAGTATTCAAAAATCGGATATTTATTTTATTATTCAGAAACGACGTGATTAGATATTTTACAATATAATTGTAAAACGTTCGTGTATAAATTACGGATGAATTTCAATCTTACACCGTCCATTGAATATAAATACGAGTAGATAATAAATTAATAAATATACAATATACGTGTAGCTAGATTGCATAAGAAACCTATATTGTAATATTATAAAAATATTGTAAGACGTTATTGGTAAAGTATAATATTTATGGCGATGTAATCGGAGGACATTTTGACGAAATGCGATATATTATTTCGATCGATATTAAAACCCAATCATAAGTATTATAATATAAAATAATGTTATTTTTTAAACTGGGAATATATTTCCAAATCATTTTTTTTTTTTTAATTTAACAAAAAAAATAAAAATAATATTCATATTTTATTGGAAATAGCATGGGTAATAAGAATAACTGAACATTATAGATTGGATTGTAGTATTGTAGTATTGTAGTCTTTTATAAGGTCAGAATACGATTGAGCACGATTGGACCTTTTTTGTGTACGATTGAGCACACACTATTGTTAACAATGACTAGCTACCTGCACCCGAAAAACAACACGATTGATCACTATTTCTTGTGCGGCGTTGCCATATTTATTTTGCACGTAATAAATAATAATAATATAAATAAAAAAAAATAAAGTCGTAGTTTATTAAGAAAAAAAAAAATTAAATAAAATTAAAAATTAATTATTAAAATTTTCATTGGTTAGTGTTCAAAAATACAAAGGTCTCGCGAAGGTTTTAGGTCACACAAAATCACTGCCTATCCGCACCAGTATCCGTTCAATGGGTAGGTATTAGGTAGGTATGCTCTAGTCCCTTGGGGCGTAGCCCCATCCCCACGAAAAGTGCCGCAAAGCGGCGCTTGAGGAAGTGAGCGAAGCCGGCAGGCGTAGCGAGCGTCCCTTCCATTTGAAAAGAACGATTTATCGGAAATTAATATTAACTTGTTAATATATTGTTTATAATATGTATATAACATAACATATAGTGTTAAAATATCTAGATAAATATTGTACTATACGAGTATATCTTTACGAAACGAAAGAAGTTTGGCAACGTTTTCAATATTTCAAAAATATTTTTAAATATTGAACGTGCTCAATCGTAAGGTCAAAAAGCAGGTAAAAAAACGTACCGTGCTCAATCGTATGGCATCCTTTTATAATATCATTATAGTAATATACAGTATATATTATTATATACAGTATATAGTAATATATATATTAAAGTATAATACCTATTTTTTTCTAAGAATTTGGATATGCCCGCAGTATTGTATATATAATATAGGTAATTGTATTATTGTACCCGCAGACGGCCGCAGTATTATATTTGAAATGTGTCCTTGGGCAAACGTGGGTAGAAAATTCGAAACACGCACGTTTTGAAACGCCACGGGTAGTTGTACAAAATATTATAACACAGTGTACAGAGTGATTTGGATTTCACATTAACAAAAAAAAGGACGGAATGACTACATAATAGAATTTTAACATTGACACATAACATTCCGATCACTCTGTAATCTGTATATCCATAACTATACTCGTACTCACATATTTTCAGATGGTGGTTGTATAGTTTAAACATGGCCAACGGGTACCGTATCGAATTCGAGTTAGGTATTGGACCTGCACTGTCAGTGGCCCCCTTGACACCACTCGATTTTTTATTGTACTTTTATATATTATTCTTCATGTATACGAGTAATTAAAATTATTAATTATAATTATTGTTATTTTTCAACAATATATCAATAATACCAAGTTGATAAGTACATAATAATAATTGTTTGCTTGTATATTTTGTATAAAATATTATATAAATAAATAATATTATACATTTTTACAGGGCCGGCCCGAGTTTTTGCGAGACAATAATGTGTTAACAAAATTTTACGCCCTAAGGCCCCCACATACCTAAATCCGGCCCTGAGTAGACGAGCACTAAATCACAGAACTTATTATGTTTTTACAGAAACTCTTATTTATATTATTTAAGATATTACAGAACCTCTAGTTTTAGTTTAATGTAAATTTAATAAAGTAGTTTAGATTATTTTTAACAGAAAAAAAAAATAATAATAATAAATAATTTGTTAATTCTCTTTCCTCCCCTTCTTATTACTATGTATTTTTTTTTGTGTTTGTTAATATTTCCTAATATAAAAAAAAAAATATAAGACTTACAATGATAGACAGTATATACCACACATGTTCGGTTGACGATTTGATATCGATGACGATGGCACTCGGCGGCGATAGCAATATGACGTCAACGGCGGCTCTCAGCGGCGGCGGAGTTGCTGGGATGTCCTTGGCGACTTCCGACGGCGGCGTAGTGCGAGTGACGTCAGCGGCGGTTCTCGACGACGGTGACGGCGATTTCAACAAGATGCGACGCAATTTACAAAGGATAATTTATATAAAATCAAGATCAAAAATATGATGTTACTATTTTGATATAACGTCTGTATTTTCGTTGTTGATGCTCCTTTTCTTTTTGTTGGTTTTTTTTCTACTGATGCTCTGTTTTTACTTCTCTCTAATGGCCAATGATATTCTATTTTGCTCTTTGTTTTGATATATCAGAAATACAACAGGTACCGTAGGTTCGTCAGTAATTATTAAATGAATAAATCACTGGCACCGCTGCCACCAAATGATGTACCGGGATGACTGTATAACTGATATTATTAGGTTAAAACAAAAGAACAACGAGATTTTGTTAAAAATATGTAACCTACTTTATTAAATTTGCATTAAACTAAAACTAGAGGTTTTGTAATATCTAAAATAATATAAATAAGAGTTTCTGTAAAAACATAAGAGGTTCTGTGATTTAGTGCTCGTCTACTCCAAAACTAACTGCCCGACTCTACCGTGGGAACCTGTCCGGTCGTGTCGCCGTTTGAATCCGCTGACCAAGTGTATTCCTTCAGCTCGGACGCTCCCACATTCTCGTAGGCCTTGCAGTTTTACAATGTCAGCACTTCGTTGTACAGGGACACAGGGTAACACATACACATGATAATGTACAGGGTACAACAATATTTTCAATATAATATATTTTTATTACTCAACATATACCTACTTAATATTTCAATCTCATTTATAGTTTTTATACGAATATTATTATATATTTTATAACTATAAGAAAAATCCAAATCATATAATTCTATTACTTTATTAAAATAAAAATTGTTTTGTTTAATTATTTTTCACATAATATTATAAAAAGTAAATTAAAAAAAAGACGATCTGATACCCCTCCTCAGGGATATAGGTGTGCAAATTAAAGTGATTAATTTTAATTCGAATTTTAATGTGCAATGATAAACCATTGCATTCGAAAAAAAGATTCTGAGCGAAGTTCAGTCAGATAATGTAGGTATTGATTAATATATTGCCGTTTTTTCGTCATTTTTTCTAACGCATAGAGTCAATTTTGAGAAATTCGAAAAATGACCTAAATAAAGTACCAACTACATCCACTTTCCAACCGGAAACTTATTCTATTCGTGAAAATCGGAGCATTATATTAACCTATATGATTGTTTCATGTTCTGTTCACGGTTGTGTAAATAGACGAAAGAAAGGCAGTAATATTCATTTCTTTTCTTTTCCTTTAAAAATCCAGAATTAAATCAACAATTTATTAATGTATATGTTATCTATTTGAAGTTATCCTATATTGTTATCTATCCCACTATATTTGTAAATGGACACTTGTCCGTGAAAAAAAAATAAAAAAAATAAATAAATAAATATTTATATATATATATATATATAATATATGTTTATATATCTGTATATATATATATATCTTTATATATATATATGTTTATATATCGATGATCATAATATTTAATTTTTAATTTTTATTATTCACTATCACTTTTTGACTTTTATTATCATGAAATATTTATGTATCCATGGCGATAATATGGTTGCCCAACGACGGTGAAAAATGTGAGCTCAAAAGGGGGCCGATACAGTACACCAAAAATGATAAGGAATATTGAAAAATAATGATATAATCGAAAATTCATTGTTACCAACATAGAAAACAAAATTTCTTCACCTAAATAATAAAAATTATTAGATTGCTAACTAAAATTCTAACTACCTCCTTATCAATATAACTCTTATCAATATTATTTATTTTATACATTATACGATTTTTGTTATTATTTAATAATATTTTAATTTATATTATTAATTTAGATGAATTCAAATAGCATTTGTAATAATGATACTAACTATGACCATCCCTTTTTAGTTTTTTACTCACAAATATGCAATATATTAAAATCAATAGCAGAAAATTTAGTTACAGTTATTTGAATATTATTTGTACTCTGCCCATTTATTATTTAGTTCGCATATATTAGTAAGTATAAAGATATTTTATTTGTAATCAAGTAGTTTTTATACTTGTTATTTTCAGACTCAAATATGTTTGTAGAGTAAATAATGATAAACTTCCATCGGCAATATCAAGACTGCGTAATACTTAAATACAGTAAAACAATGAAAATGAAATAAACCAAGATCCATTTGCAAGTATGATATTTATTTAATTTTTAATTTTAAACAATTCAATAATTATTATTAAATCTTAGAATAGTAGAATTATAGAATTTTCACTATGTGTTCTTATATATTTCTATAGTATTAATAAATATTATTTAGACGTTTAGTAAAGAAATCAAAAGCAACTAAATTATTGTTTCATATAATTTAGTTCTTTAAATAATAAGTAAATTTATAATAAAATATTAATAAAGGCAAATTTAATTTCAGATTCAAGAACCTTTGGCTTTACCTATGTTAAGCTTAACAGATACCTACTAACAATCTATTTTGTGTTTCTGAATTGTTGCTGTACATCTTTAATATTTTTAGAAGAACAATATAAACTATTGCATATTTGAATTCAATATTAATATCGGATACAAGTAGTCATTCATTACAACAATTTTATAATCAAGTAAATATTTTTTTTTTTAATTTACATAAATATACTTAAATATTGAAATATTTTTTTATAATGAGAACACCTAAATTATTTGTTTTTGTTAGAGATAGATAGATATTTTAATTATAAAATAAATATTGTTCAAAGTATATAAATTAGTTTTGAATAAATATTAATCATAATACATTATTATTCTTTGTATAGCTGTAATCCAACTTTTTAAAAATTAATTATTTAATTATTAATTCTTATTATTTTTTATTGGGAAATACGAGAATTTTTCAAATTTCTCAAAACATTAACATTAAATATTTATTCAAAAGAACAGGCATTAAATAAATTTGGGAAACTATTGGCATTCTAGTATATTAAGTTTTTATTGAAGGATAATTTTTATTATAATTAATGTATTTTTTTTTTTTTTGTTATTAAATTATTATGTTTTTTTCAGATTCTCATTGGTAAAAATTGTTCAACAGCTGATATTTAATATATTATTATATAATATTAGTATATTTCACCACGTCAGTAGCCAAACTAAATATTATTATTGTTAAATGAATTTCATACGATTACTTCAAGCAACTATATACATTGTAATATTTAAAACAGAACCATATGTTAATAAAAAAATATGTTAAAACTATGCCGTCGTATATCTACTTTTTTTTTTTTTTGTATTTAGAAATATTATAAAATATATGAGTTAATTATTTTTACATTTTATTATTGTAATTTTTACTCCATGTTAATTAAATTTTCTATTTTTCTAAAAAAATTAATTTTCTCAATATTTACCTCAACTTTATGTAAAATGAATCCAGAAATATTAATTTATACTAGAGTGTTTTAATTATAATAGATGTAGCTTTTTTACAAATTTTAATAATTTGATACATTTTCATAATGTAATTTCAGTATTTTAAGAACCACACAAACAGTAGACTTATAAACAAAATTATTGTCCTTTAAAATGTACTAATTTATTATACCATGTTCGTATAACACTTTTTCATTTTATTTTTTACAAAGATAATGGAATATTATATTATATTATATAAAATAGAAATAATACATTTAATTAACATAACAATGTGATCATGTAAACGACTGACAGTGAAATTTAACCGATTCAAAAATATTTAGTTTATTAATAAATAAATTTAAAGTTTTAATTTGAATATTATGCTGTTTATTTCTTTATTTTAAACCCAAATTTCCATATACTCTAATATGTTTTTCAGTTTCAATACAAATAATTACATCCTTACTTATTAATAAACGACAAAAAATGAGAAAAATGTTTTTAATAACAATGATTTATTATTGGTGCCAAATATTATGAAATATTTGGTGTAATTTAATTTTTCAATTAGGTAATTAGTCGAAAAATCCACGACCATCCTCCCTGTGATTTTGGAGAGCCTCACTACAAAATCCCTTGATCGGTGGGTTTGTGTGGGGTGGGGGGCGTGGAAAATATGAAAAACAGTGCTATCATCACCAAATTCACAGGTTTGGTGTAGTTCGACACGTGGATCGTTTTAGGTTCTATGACGAAATGCGTTAGGACCTACGGTTAAGAAGAAACACGATATTAAACGCAAAAAACTTCGCGACGATTACGTGTTTACAAAAAAAAAAAAAAAACTTTTAATAACGGACCGATCTTTTTGAAACTTTCAGGATACCTTGTCTTCCGCGATAAAATGAGTTTTAATTCTTTGGTAAAAGTCTCTAAGTATAACGGTTAAAGAGTTATTCGGATTAAAATTAGTTGGAATCGCACACCGCGATAATTCGAAATACCGTGGTAGAGTACTGTATACTGAGAGGACCTGCGAATTTTAGCTGAAAACTAATTTAAACTATTCCAGGTCGATTTAACTGCAGAACCGTTGAAGTTAGAGACTTTAACCATAGAGGCAAAACTCATTTTTTCGACCAAGACAAGTTATCTTGAAAGTTTCAAAAAGATCGGTTCATTTTAATTTTTGTTTTTTTTTTTTTTAAACACGTAATTGTCGTTTTTTTTTTTTTGAATTTCTCGATTTTTCCGCTCAACCGTCACTCGTAGGGACTTGTGCCATATAAATAAAGTCGTTCCTCGTGAGCCTATTGAAAAGTCCTACGAGTTTGAAAGGGATAGCTTCGATATCCAGGACGCTATGACGCGGGACCTATAGATTTTTATGCCATAGTTTTTTATTAAATTTGTAGCGGGCGAACCGTTCGACGTAGAACGTTCAAATTTCGTATGATTTAGTTTCTAGGGACGTAGAATGACGTCCCTTTGGAATCAGGGTCCTAAGATTATTGGTTCGGGAGAAAAAATTTCTCAGAAACTAATAGTGATAGGGTCTTAAAAAGTCCGGGATCGTAAGCGGACGGTCCCAAAAACGGTTTTCGATAAGAAAGTCAAGTCCCGTAAGTCCCTTCGTTCCCTTCGTTTCGGCCGCCGAAAATTTTTTACGAAAAAATCTATGGGTTCCGCCTCGTCGCGTCCTGGATATTGAAGTTATCCATTTAAAACTCGCAGGACTTCTCAATGGGCTCATTAGGAACGACTTCAGTCATATGGTGCAAGTCCCTACGAGGGACGGTTGAGCGGCAAAATCGAGAAATAAAAAAAAAAAACGACAATTTATGTGTTCTATTCCAACTATTTCTAATCCGAATAACTCGATAACCGTTATACTTAGAGACTTTTACCATAGAAGCAAAACTCATTTTTTCGACGAAGACAATGTATCCTGAAAGTTTCAAAAAGATCGGTTCGTTATTAATAGTTTTTTTTTTCATTTTCTTCAATATGTTAGGTTAGGTTGATTATTAATAATCGATTACGATTAGACGATACTCGTCTAAACACGTGGACACTAATAACGCAAAATGTCTCTAGGTTTGCTCCGCCAGGGGCCAGATTATGATTAATAATTACTCTAGATGGCGTCGTTATGATACATATATTGCGATTGATACATATTGACTTTAAAAAATAAATAAATTAAAAAGTCTAATTGTTTACTTTTATAAAATCATTTTACATATTATTCATAAATTCTCAATAAATGATTTATTTTGAGTAGTTTATAAAAAAAACGGTAGTAATTACTAATAGTAGTTTTTAATAATTTTCCTTCTGCATCTCATCATTGGAAATTATTCACATATAACACACAAATTCTAAGTCATTCTTTATCATATGATCGGTAATTAAGGTATGTTATCATATCAACGCGATATGTTAACCTTAGTTTATAAGTGCTAGGTAGGAATCTCTATTTTTAAGTTATGTTTATGCTCGAATAATAATTTTTGTACAGCCTGCCTGACGGCGGGCTAAGATCACAATATTGAAGTACTCAGTGCAACAACCAGACAAGTCCACTTTTTAAAACTTTTCAGAAGATGAAATAAACATTTTTAAAGAGTAATAGTACTAATAGTGTTTTCATGATTTTTTAAATACATATAAATATTAAATATTGCTTATATAATATATACATAAGTTACTTGATCACTTGGACATCATGCTTATACTTATGTTTAAGGTTAAAAAATATGGACTTACCTGTGTTCTTGGCCAAAATATTTTTTTTTTTTTGCTAATTTTAATTTTTTTAGTGACTTTATAATTTAATTAAGTTAATAAAAGTTTATAATTAATTTATGCCAGTATACGTACATATTATTTGTTTTATTTAAATAAACTTTAACTGGTTTATAAAATCATATATAGTCATATATATAAGTCCGAACTTGTGTTATTCTACTGAAATTTTTAAACCAGACAAGTCCATTTCACTGTTTTCTCTAAATGTAATAAGTGCTCATTCTTGCACCAAAGTATGTAGAATTGTATGCTTTATTCAAAACTATCATAAAGTGATTTTCGAAAAGAAGTGGACTTATCTTGTTTCACTGAGGCCTTCAATTATGGTAAAAATTTAAAAATGGCCAATTTAGTCATATTTTGTATAATATTTTACAATGGTTTTATATTGTACAATTTTTTCTATTGAATGTCTAAACAATGTCTATTTTCAATGACAAATTGGTTTAATAACTACACTCCATCTCTTCATAGTTTACAAAAGTTAATTAATTTAAAAATATCCTTGATAATGGATATGTAATGGATAAAAAACAAATTTTAAAATTATTGCATTTAATGTATGAAATGTTTATTTACATGAACTAAATATCTATGGATAAGTTAAATTATAAAACGAAAAAATGACAACTTTAATAATTTATAAATTTATTTACATTTTTCACACATTTATAACAAATTAAAATAGAAATTAGTTAATTGTTGTTCCAACGAACCAAAAAATTACAATATTATTATAATATACATATTTTACATAATGGATAAATGTTAGTGTATACAAAAATTTACAATTTATCTATATCATTAATCTGATCTACATAAATCTGATTACAAATTATAAATATTATACTGTATAATAAATACTTGTTCCTAAAATATATGTTATTGAAATTTATAATATAATATTGTAGTATATTTTTATTAATTGTAATAAATAAAATAAAAATAACTTAAATAACAATAAATATTAAAATATAAAATAAATATCAAGTTTACAAAAATATGGTTAGGTTAGGTTAATAATAAAACAATTTTATTTATTTGTATAATAATCAAATGAAATAATTAAAACAAGTAACAAGATATACTACTTATATAAGCAAAGATTTCAATGACACTTAACCGAAGGATAGTTACCAACTAGGCCGTATGCAACTACAGAAAAATAAGATAGCTATACTGAATGCAAAACATAGACATAAATGAATGATCTATCTATAAATTTATTTGCAGATTAATATTAAAATATAATAAGAAGAAGAAGACGAATTAAAAAACAATATAGTCTTGGTATTGCCCAAGGAAGATATAACAGATGTTACACCATATCATATTGCCAAACTTATTTATATTGAAGACAAAGGACTAGTTTCCGATGGAAACGACTGGACTATCTGCAAATAATATACCCAGTAGAAAATGACTGGACTATACAACAGTACTGAACGACAGTAGAAAAGAAGAAGACGAATTAAAAAACAATATAGTCTTGGTGCAAATCGGAGCATTTTGGGTAGTAAAAGTGTCTTCAGACATAAAAAAATAATCACACATCATCATAGGCGGAGATTGGGGGGTGCTTGGGGGGGCTTAGTCCCCCCAAAATTATTATTTACTTTTAAAAATTATAAAATTTCATAAATAAAAATGTATTATACTATTATTAAAATTTTAGAATTATACGAATATAAGATAACAATAAATTTTTTTTTTGATAACTGATAATGTGTTCGTACCGCCGTTAAACGGCCGAGACATAATATTATTGATTCCATGAAAATATTTGTGTTTTTACATAATATGGGTTAGTTTTAACCGTGGTTATATTTAACTGTGTTGTGGAGTATATCTCATGGCTCGGGCACGTTGCACATAAATATTTGTATAATAATTATCGTTTTATACATTGCGCTAAATTTAGCCATGTTTCTAATGTGTTAGATAATACCTATATGTATTTTTGAAGGTTTACCTACCTAACCTTCCACGTTTTATGTTTAATGTTTATAGTTACTGGTGTATTATGTTTATCCTTTATTTTAATTTTGTATTAATTATTATCTGTATTCTGTGTTCACGTGTAACCTGTGCTGTAAATTTTACATTTTAATTTTGTCTTATTACTTTTATTAAAATGTCAATATCCAAGTATTTTAATATTTTTAAAATAAAAGACAAATGTGAACAAGATGCGAATGTTAATGTTAATGTTGATATTAATATTGATAAAATCACCAACGTTAATAATATTACTAAAGAATATGCCAATGTTTATAACAGTAATTATGTTACTAATGATGTCGCGGATTTGGGCGATATAAACTGTGGCCCATCACGTCCAATTTTAAAGGTAGGTATATAATATATATATATGTATATAAATATTAGTTATAATGCGTCGTAGCGATTTTTATTTCATAGTTAAAATAATTGACTATACTATATTTATTACTGGTAATTGCATCTCTTATATTATAATGTTCCAGGCTTATCCAATGACTAAATTTAATAAACAAAACCGTAGTTTCAATGCATCTTATTATTGCTTTGAATGGCTTGAATACAGTATTTTAAATGATGCTTTATACTGTTATGCATGCCGTAATTATGGATGTGGCAGTAATAATGAAGAAATATTTACCAAAATTGGTTTTAGAAAATGGAATAAAGTAGAAATCAAAGACTTTACTACAAAATATATTATATTGTATTAATTATTATTTAAATTTATTAGTTATCTGGTTCAAGAGGATCAAAGAAAGGCCACAAAAGTAAACTTGAATCTCATGCAGCAACAAAATATCATCTTACTTGTATGGAAAAATGGCAGTCTCATAAAACCACTGAAAAATCTGGTAATATATTGACTCAGATTTCTTCTCAACATAAATTATTAGTAGAAAGTAACCGAATGTATATAAGAACTCTGAGTGAAATAACACTGTTTTTGTGTCGCCAAGGCTTGGCGTTCAGAGGGCACGATGAAACTGTAAATTCCACAAATCAAGGTATATAGAAAATAAATTAAAAGTAATAAAAAAATTAATATACATTTTTTTTAGGTAATTTCAAAGAAACCTGTAATCTATTATCAAAATTTTATCCTGAATTTGCACAGAAGTATAAAGAAACAACAAATTATACGAGTCACGGAGTTCAAGATGAACTTATAAATATTAGTGCTAATATATTAAGAGACTCAATCATAAAAGAAGTGGAAGAAGTGGGTATATTCGGAATAATGTGTGATGAAGCCAGGTAAAATATTCAATAATTACTTTTAGAAATTTAATAAATATAAAATTAATTTTTCAGGTGTTTTAAAGAAGAGCAGATGGCCCTGTGTATAAGATATTGTAAAGGTCTGGAAATCAAGGAAAGATTTATTGGTTTCATCGATTGTTCTTATAAACAAGACGCAGAGACTCTGAGTCAACTCATATTGGGTTATCTCAAACAATGTAATTTAAATTCTAAAGTGGCAATTATAGCTCAGTCATATGATGGGGCAAGCGTTATGTCAGGTCAGTTTAATGGCGTCCAAGCAAAAATTAAATCAAAATACCCATATGCAATATATACACATTGCATGGCACATAAAGTGAATCTTGTTGTTCTGGATATGTTTAAAATAGTGAAGGTATCAATTTTTTGAAAATGTATTCATTAATTATTAGTAAAATAATTTTACTTAATGTATTATTTACTTAATAATAATTCAAATAATATATTTTAGGAAACTAGAAGTGTTCTTAATACATTAGAGGCACTTTATATACACTTTTCATACCCAACAAATAATAAAAAATTAATAGAAATTCAAAATAAATTGAATATAAAAAAAACATCAATTATAAGGTTAAGTGACACTAGATGGAATTGTCGTTATAGAAATTGTATTGCTGTAATATCTAATTATAAAGCAATAATATATACATTAACCAATGAAATTGAAAATGAATCTGATAAAGACACTAATGAAGCATTAGGTAAATATAAATATGTTGTTAATTGCCAATATATACATTTTTATTATGTGAACTGGGTTTTTTAATATTTACTTTATTTGAATTTGAAATTATTTTGTATTTATTTTTTATTATTTTACAGGATTATTAACTAATATTAAGAAAGGAAAATTTATTGTTCATTTATTTTTCTTAAATAAATTTTTAACAATAATTAATATTTTAACATGTAAATTACAAGAAAAGTCATCTACTCTTGGATCTTCATCAAATATTATTGAAGCTGTAGTCAAATCTTTAGAGGATTCTAAAACATCAGAGTGTTTTTCTAAAATTTGGTCAGATATTAATGAATTTGCAATAACTAATACAATTTCTATTGATAACCCATTTCAAGGTATATGATTATAAAACTACATATTTATAATAATTTATGTAAAAAATGTATTTAAATTAAAAATTTAGGAGAAAAAAGAAGAAGGAAAGAACCAAATAAACTTAAAAATTTCATAGTTACTGCAAGCACAAGCGCACAATATACAGTACCTATGGATGATGATAATAATATAGAGATAAAGCAAAAAACTGAAGACTATTATAGAATAAATGCATACAATGTTATTGTAGACACTTTAATTACAAGGTTAAGAGAACGATTTTCTACTGAAAGTTTGTCAATGGGTTTGTCTGTGGATAATTTTTTCAAATTAAACTATGAAGAAAGTTTATATTTCATTGATCATTATCAAGTAAGTTTTCATATTAATGTAAGTATATTGTATATAAGAGATTCATAATTTTAATTAACTTAGGGTTTATTTAATTTATCAAAATTCAATATACAAGCAGAGATGAATGTGGCCAAGAACTGTATCTTACAATCAAAGAGTGAGGAAATTAACTATGATACACTAAAAAAATGCATAACACAAAATGTGTTTCCTAATTTGTATAAATTGCTTCAATTAGCCATGTCTTTACCAATTAGCTCAGCGACTTGCGAAAGAAGCTTTTCAGCTATGCGAAAAGTAAAGACATGGCTAAGAACTAGTATGCTACAAAATAGATTTAATAATACATCTATTTTATACATAGAAAAAGATATTGATATTGATATAGATGTAATAATTCATCAATTTGCATCTAAAAATAGATATATAAAATTAAAATAATATGTTATATTTTAAATTTTATTAAATAAAAGTATTATAAAATATAATTTACAAATTGTTATTATTTCGATATGTTATAGTGCAGTGGGTAGGGGGGATTAAAGTTTTTATGGACCACATAAGTAATTATCAGCCCCCCCTAAAATTTAATCAAATCTCCGCCTATGCACATCATTGTAAAACCAATACATTCTTCGCTTCGCTCAGAATCTAAAACAATTTTAGTACATAGTGGCCATAGCAGATATTTACCCAAAGTCCAAGTATCATTTTTTATATTAAATTATATTTTTTTAAATATAATAATATTTAGGGGCCTTTACATGCCAAGCCGACACTGATTTGTTTCACAGACTGAGATGACACACCATGTCATTATTTCAAATGTTTTTTTAGTTGAATACTTGTATGTTCTGAATTGCTTAACAATCTAAAAAATCATCAATAATTATAATAAACACGTTAAATTTAAAGTTGAATATATTAAATTACCTTTCTAGCTTGAGAAACACAATTCGTTATAAGTGCTGTTTTGAAACTGCCTAAGACACATAATTGAAGTGTACGGACACATATCATAAAATAACCAATCAGTAAGTGTGTGGTGTGAACACCAATAGTACTCAACATGAAGTGGACAGGTTCGCCGAGCAAGACATGCTAGTACTAATGTGCGTAGGTGCGTGTATAATTTTTATTAATTTACTATTATTAATGAATTTTAGAACTTAAATTTGAATGAAGTAAATACATATCAAAATGTTAATGGTAGGCCAAAAAAAGGAAGAAAAAGAAAACATACACATCAATCTCGATCAAACATAAAAACATTGAGAAACTCAAACTTTGGTTATTACGATTATAAAAATTAAAAAAATTAATCCTAAAGAATTTAAAGATTAAGATTGTGTTTGTTCATTGAAATGTTCACAATAAGTATCTCTTGAAAAAAAAATAGAAGAATTTGATAAATTTTGGAAATTAGTTGAATATACAGCTCAAAATGCTTATATTGCTTGCTTAATGAATGTAATGAGAACATGTAACGAATTGAATGGATGGTGAAAGGAAATGTATTATAAAAAAATAAAAATAATAGTGTATTGTATGTGTGTTGCATGTGTTTATGTGGTGACTACTCTAGGTTGTTATAGATGTGTTCACTGGTTCTATAAAATATAATTAAATACATTAATATAATGTTACTCGTATTTAAAAATTTAAAACATACTAGTGGCTGGGGTCCAACTTGGGCTCGATTGTAATTGTCCATTGTATGGCCGGCTCTCCTTAAAAACATTAGGATATCTCTATCTTCCCTTAAGAGTTGAATATAATCTCTCATCCTTCTGGTGGCTTCTGTACGTTGGACCCTTGATAAATGACTTCTCACCTAGAATTGCATAATTATACATTAAATAATAATCATATCTAACCTAACAATTATTTAGTAAATATATATTTACTTGGAGGTTTCTTCGAGTTTGGTCCATTTCAATGTACATTTGGTTTTCAATTATTAATAGTTTATCTATAAATAAAAAAATGCAATAATTAAAAAAACTAATATGGCCAATTAAATGACAAACTTACTCATTGTTACTTTCCAAATTGTTAGTATACATATAATCTAAACATAAATTGTACACAGGCCACATGTATGTAAATAAACACCAATAAACTAAAACATTTATTAGGTTAGTTAAAATGCAATGAGTTAACACAATTCAATATTTTTAAGTTAATTACAATTTATAACACAAACTACAATAGTCAAATAATAAACAAATACCTAATTATACAATATACTTCTAATAACAAATACTAGGTATACTACTTCAATAAAATTTTCAAAATTATTTGTCAATTTTATTTAACATTTTTGTAAATTTGTAAAATATTGAAATATTATAAGAATAATCTATATAAATACTTTAAATATTTAATATTTACTTTAAATCTCAAATCTCAAATTACTATAAGTTATGTATAAAGTAATATAAATATATATTCACAACTAATACATTAATTATTATTTAAGAAAAAAATCCCTGCCTAGGCCTTTTATATCCTAGGCCGACACTGAATATAATTCACAAAGATATTATATACTACAATACAACTAAAATGGGAAGACACGATACACGACAACGTCTTAACATATAAAAACAAGCACACATAAATAACATTTACAGACATATATATTCAGTATAGTTATATTTACACATGAAACTCCAAATGTTTGGATGGCTTCCGAGTTGATCTAACAACGTTCTATGGAATGATTCTAAGTAATTGTTTGTTCTTATGTCTGACCTATAAACAACACAATTAACTCATATAATAACCAGTTTTATGTTTCAGATTATTTTGTTATTTACCCATATACACTGATATGGGATGCACCAATGTTTTGAAGCCAATAATTTTGAATATAACCATATAAAAATACTCGGAGTTGTTCATGGACCTCTGGATGTTGTACAATATACTGAACTATTGCTTGAAAGCCATCAACAATGGTAAATTGACAATCTGGTTGGATTTCTGATGGTAAATGTGGTAATGCTAAAACCTAAAAATAGTTTTATTAATGTAAATTATTCCATTATACATAGATGTTATCAAAGTAATAGTCAAATAAAATAAAATTACCATACGCAGCACTCTAGCAGCTACAGGGTTTGATTGAAATAAATGGAATACACTATTCAAACTTCTTCTACAGTATCGGATAATAGACTGAAATAATGTGAAAAAATTATTATTATGTCAATTTATGAGTAAATTATAGCATTTAAGAAAATATAAATTATGCGAATGTTATAAAACTTATGATTAATTAACCTTTAGTTTTAACAATGCTAATAA
>JAIUCT010000091.1:0-18538 GCA_021307375.1 Tetraneura akinire
GTGGAATAGTTAATTGAATTTAACCAACGTCTCACTGTACTTTCGCCTGGTAAAACAATTCCATTTTTTCTCATGTACTTAAAGGTCGACGGAGATTTATAATAAAGTGATAATGCAACTTTTTTTTCACTTATTGACCATGGTTTTCGATTTTTATGGAGCAATTGCATGGATACCAGTGCCTTAGAATTAACGGATGGAAATTTTGTTATTTGGAAAAATTCTTGCAGATTGGAAAAAAACTACAGAAGGTATAAAAAATCCAACACTTCAAAAACAGTCCTTTCCAAAATTATTAAAAAAGTTATTAGATGTATTAAAAATTAATTTGGAGTCTACATTACAAAACGGATTTAAAAAGTGTGGAATTTTTCCATGTAAAGCAGATGAATTATTAGCTAGACTTCCACAAGCTTTAAATGTTAACTCCAGTGTAGAAAGCTCATTCATAGACCACCTGAATATTATGAGGTCTGAAACTACTAAAACAAATAAACAAAAAAGAAAGAAATTAAACGTTGCACCTGGTTTAAGTTATGCCCATGAAGACTATTCAAATATTGATGAACCAAACGAAAATGAAGACGTGGGGACAAATTTAGTTGTGGCAGACGATATAGACATACTATGCCCAGTAAGTGAAAATGGCAAGTATTCAATTGATGATTTTGTTATTTTTAAATATGATGAAACTTTATATCCTGGTCGTATAATAAGAGTAACAAATGATGGGGCATTTATACAGTCAATGGAAAAATCTAAAACACATTATAGATGGCCAGAAAAAATAGATGAAATGTTTTATAGTTGGATTGATATCATGATGAAGATACGCCCACCAAAACTTATCAGAAGAGGATATTTTAAAATTGATGAGTTAGAAGTATATACAGAATGAAGAGATATTTTTTTATTGTTATCAACTTAATATCTATTACTGTTATTAAGTTTTTCTTTAAGTATTTTTAATTTAATTCCTAGTCTACAAAATATTTAATTTTAAAATAAGTTAAAAATGTGATATCTTCCTTGGTAAATAACTTTGAGACTGAATATAAGAAAAATGTATTTAAATATTATGCGATACGTTATTATTTATTAATTTTTTTTTTTAAATATATGTAGTCAATTAAAGACTGAAAAAAGTGTGATATAACAAGTCAGTTATAATTTTTAGTTTAAGTCCAATAATTTGTTATTTAATTAATATTCCTTATATTTATAATACAGCTGTTGGTTGAAAAAATAAAATATGTGACTGTTTTTATACTTAGAAATATTTTGTTTTTATTTTTTTTATGTTTAAATTAGCCATATAACATATTTATCACCTGAAGTTAACATTGGTTGTATTTTACTTTGCACCTAAAACGATTAACTATAAGATTTCAAGGTAAATTTATTAATGGTGCAAAGTCACCCAAATATTTATTTAACTTTGCACCAAAATTTTTAAAAAAAATTGTCAATTTATTTTTTAAGTTTATCAAATTTAAGCTGCAGGGGCATATTCCTTATATTCATATCTAAAGAGATGTGCAATTTTTAACATTCTATCATCATTATTAAAGTTACAGTGTGTGTTTTATGTTGAAAAAACAAGAAATTTGGTGCAAAGTATCCTCAAATTACGGTACTACACTATACTATAATCATAATGAATAATTATTAATTATAATACTTATGTATTTTGAAATTACTGGAAAATTGCGTGTATAATATTCTGAAGTATATTATTTCCAAAAAAAATTTGCGCAGGGGTCCCCTTGTGAAATGCGTTTTTAATTTATATATTATGTTACCAAAATTCCCCCCATTTTAAATAAAAATTGAAAGTGTTAGAAATATAATTACATATTTTATGTAGTACATTGAAATTGCGGGTAAATTGTGTATATAAAATTGGAAAGTAAATTATTTATTTCCAAAAAAAATTTGCGCAGGGGTCCCCTTGTAAAATGCGTTTTTAATTTTTATATGTTTACAAAAAAAAAATTCCCCCCATTTTGAATAAAAATTGAAAGTGTTAGAAATATAATTACATATTTTATGTAGTACATTGAAATTGCGGTTAAATTGTGTATATAAAATTGGAAAGTATATTATTTCCAAAAAAAAATTTGCGCAGGGGTCCCCTTGTAAAATGCGTTTTTAATTTTTATGTGTTTACAAAAAAAAATTCCCCCCATTTAAAATATAAATTATTATTTATTTAATTTAATCAATTATCTTTATACATAGTTATTGAAGTTTTTTTTTTTTATTATTTTCAGTATTATGCTATAGTATGTTTTATTTTATTTTTCTAAATGTTTACTCGTTTTAAATATCTAATTATTGATAAATTTATTTTCAATATTATTAATGAAAAAAATGTTTTAGTCATATTATAATTTTTGAAAAATTTTTTTATTAAAATTATAAAAATTAAATTAAAAATTAATATTATGATAAATTATTGTAATAAATAAAATTGAATAAAACTAAAATTTATATTTGTTTTTTGTTACACGTGGTTAAAATTATTAAAATTAAATTAAAAATTAATAGTATGATAAATTATTATTTAATAAAAATATTTAATAATTATTATAATAAATCAAATAAAACTATTTCTTATTTCTATTTAATATACATTTTATTTTAAATTTAAAAGTACTTACTTTTATATTGTACACTTGTATTTTGTATAAAATCGGTTGTATCTCTCGGTCTCATGTAGTCGTCGTCACGGGTAACGGCTGTCGACGTTGTGAATTTGTGATTCTATTTTCTTGTAATGTTTCTGTAATCAAAAATTACTAGGATGGGGGGCTTCACTATATAATAAAAATCCGGTATTAGAATATTTTCCCGTATAATATTAATTTACTAATATACGTATTATGTTGTTAATAATGTTCAATAATTTAGCATCGGTAATTTTACCAATATCTTAATTAATCAGAATGTTTTTGGCATCCAAACTGCAAAGTACGTAGGTACCACATGAAGCTTTTGACATCATTTTTCAGTATACATATATTATCATTAATGTTATCTACTTAGTTATTACTGTATAATGATTAATGATCACATAATACGATATATAATATATTATGTACAATGTACATAGCATTGATGGTTTATAGATATTAGGTCTTATCATGACTAAATATATTTATATATATATATGATTAACTATTCACCATACGGACGCCTTGTTCGTATATAGAGAGTTGCGACTCTCGAAGTATAAGTACGACTGGCGTTTTTATATTTTTAACCAGAAAAACCTACGGCTGGCGCCACACAGACGCGTTTCCGCCGTGCGTATAATATTAATAAATTATATTACATATTTATTGTACTTGATTTTAATTTGTTCGACCAATACTAAATGACATATTATGTGAACATTTAACAGTATATTATTATATTTATTCATGCCCGTGAACGTTTAAATATTGAATACTACACTATACTATACTATAATCATAAAGAATAATTATAATACTTATATAGTACATTATAAACTATAAAGTTGTAATTTATATTATATCCAAAAAAATTTGAGCAGGGATCCCAGTAGTTATATTTTGTATGTTCTATACCCCATTTTTTTGAGTTACAGGGAGATGAGAAAAAATCGTCCAGGAAATCGTGGGGAAAAATTTTCAACGTCCCCGGGCGTCACAAGACGACATTTTGGTCATACGGTAATTTCAAAATTTTTCCCCACGATTTCCTGGACGATTTTTTTTTCATCTCCCTGTAACGAAACGGATAGAACATACATCGATTACACGGCGATTCAAAATATTTCTCCCGTGATTTCCTGGACGATTTTTTTTTCATCTCCCTGTAATGAAACGGATAGAACATACATAAAAAAGTGATAGAACATACATCAAAAAAGGGATAGAACATACATCAAAAAAGGGATAGAACATACATCGATTACACGGCGATTCAAAATATTTCCCCCGTGATTTCATGGACGATTTTTTCTCGTTACCGTATACCGATCACGCGGTGATTCAAAATATTTCTCCACGATTTTCACGGGAAACATTTTTATTTTACCGTATTACGATCATACAGTGTTATAAACTTTTTTAAAGAATAAAATAAATATTTTTAAATAATAATACAATTTTTATAATATCAACTCATTTTTATTTTTAAATAAATTTACAATAATTAATTTTTTTTTTTTACAATACATATATGAATTTTTATAAATGTGTTTTAAACAAGTTTTCTTATCTCTCTAGTTAAAGGTATGTATTCAATTATACGATCATGAATTATTACACAAAACGCTGTAACACCTTTTAAATTATCTTCAGCCTCAAATTCTAAACGAACATCAACTGAAGAACTGGTATCCGAATCATTTTGTTTTGAAGTATCAATGACAACTATTGGTGCATATTTTAAAAAATTTGTAGGATTTAATATAGGATTACGTTTTTCGTTTTCATAATACGATTCTTGAAATGATGCGTACATATTATATAATATTGTATAATTTTTTTTACTAAAGTCTAAAATTAAATTATTGTATGGATAGATAACTGAATTCAAATATACTTTAGCATTTGTTAATTTAGAATGATCAAACATACTAGAATCAAGAGCATCATTTTTATTTCGTCCTTTTTGAAGTCCTAATATAATATAACGGGGTTTTTCTAATTTAGATGCAGTTTTTATACTCCACATAACTTTTTTAACATCACCAAGTTCAGGATATTCATATGTTTCGTATGATCTAAATGGTATGAATAAACTTTTTTCTTTTTCAACGTATTGTAATAATTTTAATCTCTCTCCGTCATCAACAGTAATATGTGGTATTTTCCAAACTATTTTATTAATTGATATTGATCCTTTTGCAGGTACTTTTGTTGCATCTTTTAAACGATATGTATCAGTATTACTTCTAGTTAAAATTAATTCTAAACGACAATTTATTAAAATTTTTTTAAAATCTTCGAAAAATCCTAACCAATATTTTAATGGAACACATGCACTAAAATCCCCCGTGGTGTCTGCTATATCCGAACTATTTATAAATGTCCAACTTGCATTTTCGTAATAATTATATTCATCAGGTGTGCAAGATAGATATCCTTTTAAAGTACTAGTTATACCAAGCGATCGAGTTCTGTCTATTTCTACTCCGTTAATTTCTAATCTAATTTGTTCAAATAAAAATGCTATTCCATTATTATGCAGAACCATTTTATCCGCTTCCGATATTTTTCCTTCAATATAAATAAAACTGTCATGAAGATATGGGTACGTATCAGTCTGTTGTACTGGAATCCGAATTTCATCATTATTATTAAATGAATTAGTGTATGGAATAAATGACTGATATTCAATTTTAGTAATTTTGGAATCTGTTGAATACTGTGAATTAATGTCTAGAATATTACTTTCAGGCATTATGTTTTAATTGATATCCTAATTTCTTTAAAATATTTTTACTTTTTATTGTTAATTTACGAATTTTTTTATTTACTGCGTTCACTTGTACTTCTTTTTTGTAACTAATTGGTTTAATCAGATGTAGTGGCTTTATATTTATATTATTAAATTTTAAACCCATATTAATTACTGTAGGTACCTTTTAATATGTAAAACAATTGTTACTCTTTCGTTTAAGTGGTGAAGTGGTCTTAATTCCTGATCAACTAAATCAATATTTATAGAATCAATAATCGAGGTGGTTAAAGGATAATAAATAAGATTATTTGGAGTTTCAACGATTTTTGTTCCTGAAATTTGATTTGGAAAAAATTCATAAATCGAATGGGATGGTTTACTATTGTGAAATGATCCTCGTGCTATATTACACATAACTTTTATAGTATTCACAGGATTTATATCAATCGATTTTCCTGATTCCATATCTGTTTCACTTCTTTTATAATCATATTGAATTTTGTTAAAACCTAGTATAGATGCTAAACTATTTCTCACGTCAAAGTTTACTATGTAATTGCATTTTATATGTGTTTTAAATGTATTTTTATCAACCCAAATTTTAAAATCAATAATTTCTATTTTTTGATCATGTAAAGCTTTATTTGCTTTGTCAATATCATTTAAAATACTATTCTTAATTTCTTCAAACTCATAACACCCCGTTTTAATACCAATGTATACCCTTTTCGATAATTCATATACTTTTTTAGAAGGAATAACTATTTCAAATGAATTATTAGTTTCATTAATATTAGCGAAAGCATTGTATGTTTGTAAACTAAGGAGTGCAATTTCTGAGTCTTCGTAAACGTTTATTGGGGGAAAATATTTTGCAGATAATGAAGTTGTATTTCCATTTAAGCTTAAAGTAACTGATTCTTGCATTTTAAAAATTCAAGACATAAATGACCACAATTGAATGTATTATAATTTTGATAGTTTGTATAATTATACTGAATATTAAATCCTTTCAAATATTTTTGCAATTCAATCGGTGGAGGTAAATCACCGAAACTGTCAAAATATTCAATTGTATTTTGATTTTTGTAATACGCTACCCAATGACTTCCTTTACCTGAAGATTTATCCAAGTTTAATATTGCGCATTCAACGTTGTATGGTTTTCTAGGTAAGTCATCACGAGAAAAGACACCACGAAAATGACGTATTTTTAATTTTACAATATGTTTTATAATATCACGAGTTGTCAGAGGTCTATTAGGTAACGTTTCAATTAGTTTTTTTTTTCTTATTTTTTCTTGTAGAATTTAATCCTTTACCATTATACGGATTTAAATATAATCCTCCTCCACTTTTTCTAGTATTTTTTATAGCATTATACACTGCCGAACCACCTGAGGCTATACTACCCAATGCCGATAAACCTGCAAATATCGGTATAAGGGGCAAAATACCACCTATTTGACTCGAACTTTTAATTTCTCTAAATCGATTTTTTTTAATTCTTTTTTTATTTTTATTTTTATTTTTTTTCTTATTTACACTTTTAGAACCACAACCCATACCTATTTTCCGTTTTACTTTCATAATATTTGTTACCGCGTATGCAACAGCCTTTTCTGTTTTCGAACTATCTTTAGCTTTTACTCTTTCCCAAGCACGATTTTCTAATAATTTATCGGCTATGTGTCTTTTATTTAAATCATTACTCTGCGAATATGCAATATCATGTTCTCGACAAGCTGAATCTAATTTATTTATACCTTTATCACCACTAGCCAATCTTTTTTCTAGCTTTGTACCCGGACCACAGAAATGATAACTCGGGACATGAACTTCAAATGGAAGACTATTTATAGCTGTGTTTATAAATCCTTTACCAGTTTTATTCGTATTCAACCGACGTCTACTACACATTATTGATAACTAACTATATTTTTTACTTTTATATAGTATTTATATAGAATGTATTTATCTGAACAAAAAGATAAACTCAATATTGTAAATGTTGATAGTCAAAATATTAAGAAATTATCAAGACATGGACCTTTATTGCCAGACAGTATTCGTGGAATTATTGTCGGGCCTTCCGGGTCTGGTAAAACAAACGTTATGTATAATCTTATAACACATCCAAACGGGTTAAAATTTGAAAATATTTATTTATACTCGAAAACACCTGATCAAGAAAAATATGTGTTATTAAAAAATATAATCAGTGGTATTAAAGGTGTTAATTTATTTACATTCACTAAAGCCGAACAGGTAATTAGTCCTAATTTAGTAAAACCAAATTCAATTTTCATATTTGACGATGTAATATGTGACAAACAAACACCTATTCGAGATTATTTTAGTATGGGTAGACATTCTGGCGCTAATTCTATATTTTATTTAGCACAAACATATTCGAAAATACCTAAACAACTTGTAAGGGATAGGGGAGAGCGGGGCAAATTGACGTGTGGGGCAAGTTGATTTATTTGATTTTTAAAATAGATAAGGATAACTATCGATAGTTTTTAAAAATATTTAGAAATAAATCGATGTATCGATATAAATTATATCGATAAAAATGATTATCTGATAACACATGAATTTATATTATCATTTGTTTGTTTAATGCACAAATATTAAAATTTTTTGGTCGTCTCAAATAAGATCTCAACAAAAAATTAAGTAAGTATATCTATTTATTTTTGCATACTTGGATAGTGGTAGATATTAGCAATTATATTGTATAAGTAGATTATTCAATTTTATTTTATTTGAAGAGTAAATAATACTTATTATTAAAAATATATTCTGGGGCAAGATGACATTCGTTTTTTTTTCTATCACTTTAAAAGTTATTTAACGTATAATATTTTTGTTAATTAAACACTTATTTTCGAATAATAGGTATGGTGCGAAATTATGTAAAAAAAACAAATAGAAGTTCCTGGTCCAAAGATGACATGGCAATAGCATTAGATCTTTGTATCAACGAAAAAAAGTCATGTGCACTTGTTTCTAAAGAAAGAAATAGGTATACCAGAGGCGACATTGCGCAAATATATTAAAAAAAAAATACAACAAGATGTAAGTAATTATTTGAATATTAATTATAGATATTGACAGTATTAATTAAAATGAATTATAAAACCTAGCACCTAGCTAATATAACAACAAAAGTGAATATTTGTTTTATAGCTGTTATGTTTTCTTTTACTTATATTACATTATTTATTTTTCAGTTTTATTACATTTTTAATGAAAATATGAAATACAAAAGTAGATTAACAAAATAAATATAATTTTATTTTTATATGATCTAAAATGTTTTTATATTTTTATTGGATACCTTAACAATTTTTAAATACTATATAGATATGCCTAACTAAAAACTAATATTATTTCCATATAATTTTATGAAGTTCTTTTAATTAACAAAAATGACAAAATATCTTTATGAATGAGATATTATGAGATTTATAATTTTTAATTAATACCATATTAGTGAAATTGATTATTATCTTTATTATCTTATAGGTATTGCCTGTGAATGGAGGTAGATTTAAACAAATATTTTCAAATGAACAATTAGAGCATTTGAAGAATTATGTAGTAGATATTGAACGTCGCGCATTTGGTTTAACTAAAGTACAGTTCCAAAAAATTGTGTATGATTTTGCAGAAAAGAGTGGCATTCCTCATTGTTTTAATAATGTTACAAAGATGGCAGGAGAAGGTTGGGTATCAAAGTTTATGTGTAACAATAATCTAAGTTTAAGAACTCCTGAAGCCACTTCAGTTGGACGGCTTATGTGTTTTTGTAAACGTAACAAAATTAAAAAAAAGAAAAATAAAATTGATAAAAAGAAATGTATAAAAAAAAATCAGTTAAAAAGAAATTATTTGTATATGGATCATCTTCTGAAAATGAAGAACCTCAATATATAATTACTGACGATGAGGATTCAGCGGACGAAGAATGCTTATATTGCAATGAGCCATTTAAAAATGATGTAATGAGAGAAACATGGATATGCTGTATAACATGTAAGAGGTGGGCACATGAAATATGTACTGGGTTGGAAAACATAAAAGACTTTAGCTGTGAATTATGTTCCTAATTTTTTTTTATTATTTTACGAAGAAAGAGTCAGTTTTATTTTATAATTTTTATTATGTTAATGTTAATTTAATTATGTTTTATATTTTTAAATAAAGTTATTAATTTTGAAATTTATTTTGATTTTGAAATTTCATATACCTATCATTTACAATATAGTTGTCAACTTGCCCCCATTGAAATGTCATCTTGCCCCAGTGACGGGGCAAGATGACAGATTTGTCAATTTTATTTAAATTATTTTTAACTTTTAAAATATAAAACATTAAGAAACCAAAAAATTACCAGTTACTCTAAGCATACTAAAAAATGTCTGTAAAAAATTTCAAGTTTTTTTACCCATTAGTAGAGCTCTGCACGGTCCGGTTTGGACCGGTCCAAACCGGACCGGACCGGACCGCGGTCCGGTCTTTTCGGTCTTTTTATTTCGTAATTTATAGTGGTCCGGTCTTTTCGGTCTTTTCATTTCGTAATTTATAGTGGTCCGGTCCATGTTGGTCCGATTTTTAAACATAATAGTCTATTTTTTTTTGCATTCTATTATAAAATATTCAGTCTGGTCCGGTCCGTCCACTAGAGATCAGTCCGGTCCTTACTTGGACCGGACCGGATTTAATGTGGTCTGGTGAAAATTTTTGAATTTAATATTGATTTTGTTTGGCCTGGGTTATATTAGGTTTATCCTGGACCGGAATACGAGTACATTATATTTCTATTATACCTACATTTAAATTTATCCATTTTATATTTTTGTATATTAAAATTAAACATTGATTGTATTTTGTTGGTGCAAAACTGCGAACCCGTACGGCGGATGTCAGGTACGTGTCCTACACGATCGATTACAATGTAACTGAAATCTAATCTTTGCACTTTGCACTGACTAAATATAAAATTATGTTGCATTTCTTCTTTCAATATAATATTATATAATTTATATTATTTTTACTGTCAAAAATAGAAATTGAATACCTAAATAATAGTCTAAACGTTTGTTCCGCTATTGTTAGTTACTCAGTTATTCAATCTGTTGTTCAAAATTCATTTAAGTACGTAAGTATTTAAATACGGTTCGGTTCAAATTTTATCGGTCCGGTCTCGGTCTTTTTTTAAGGAATTTTAAATTATCGGTCCGGTCTCGGTCTTTTTTTAAGGAATTTTAAATTATTGGTCCGGTCTCGGTCTTTTTTTAAGGAATTTTAAATTATCAGTCCGGTCTCGGTCTTTTTTTAAGGAATTTTAAATTATCGGTCCGGTCTCGGTCTGATTTCATTATTTATTTAATCGGTCCGTCCGGTCCTGGTTCTAATTTTACTTTACAGGTCCGGTCCGGTCTGTGAAAATACGGACCGTGCAGAGCTCTACCCATTAGTTATAGTAGGGTAATTGTTGAAACCTTAAGGTAGTCAACTTGCCCCGCTCTCCCCTAATACAAATTTTTTAATTATATTTAGACAGGATGATACAAATTTACGACATATTTTTGATGACCACGGTTCAACAGACATGGATTTTAAAGAATTTCGTCAAATGTGTCACTTATGCTGGAATCGTGAAAAATACGGTTTTATTGTAATTGATAAAACTTCTGAAATAAATCAAGGACGATATAGATGTGGTTTCCACACACATATTAATAAATAAATTCTATAATTTTATTTAATATAAATACTGAATCTTGTATATATTTTTTTCAGTTAATAAAAAATGTCTGATAATAAAACACTATTAAAAAATTTGATATCGTCAAGAAAAAATATTAAACGTAAAATTTTAAATATTAAAAGAGGTGTTTTAGATTATGAACATTCAGTAAATGAAACTTTAAAACCAATAATTGATCCATTGAATACAATTACTGAAAAAATAAATGATGGAGAAAATTTAGTTGATAATAAAAATGACTATAATTTAAAAACTTCACTGAATCAGTTTACACATTTTTTTGAAATACCACCTGAAAATAGAATTTATGATAAAACATATGGTTTATATTTTGAAAAAGAAACACATCAATTGAAAATAGGAGAATATCCTGTTGAATTTATAAATGATAATACAATAGTAGTAGGTGATATTAAATATAGATGGACGTATGGTCTATGGTCTATTTTATGTGAAAAAATACCTAAAGGTGTAACACAAAGTGATAATGAAACTTACCTGGAAATATTAACTCAAACCCGTGTATATCTTAATAAAAATGGTAAGCCTAAAACTAATTCTGGTTTTAAATGGAAATATATTATTAAACCGCTTTATGAACGTATAAAACAATACGAAATCGGTTTTAGTAAAAAAAGAAAACTCCATATTGAAGGTCCAAGTTCTGCTGAACCTATCTTACAAACTAATCCATTTGATTTTTCACCTAAAACAATTAATAAAAAAGGATCCGGTATATTTAAAAGTGTAATACCGAATACACAATTAGTTTATTATGATGACCCAAATGAGTTAGTTACAAGGTTAAATCTTTTGGTATCATCACAGTACGCTGGTAATACTGGTGTAAATAATGAAATAATATCTATAATAGAAGAACTATGTGAAAGAAATCTAATTCATTATGACAGCAATGGAAAATATTGCAAATGAATTACATCGTCCTGCAAGAAAAATATTCCCCCGACGACAGGTTGTAACACGTTTCAAAGACGACCTCTGGCAAGCTGATCTAATAGACATGCAATCACATTCTAAAAAAAATAATGGTTTTAAATTCATTTTAGTTGTAATAGACACATTTACAAAATATGTGTGGGTAGAAATTTCAAAAATAAAACTAAGACGGAAGTTTCAAAAGCTATGCTTAACATATTAAAACAAGCATGTCCAAAATTACTTCAAACAGATAAAGGTACAGAATTTTATAATAAAGAATTTCAAAGTATTATGAATAAATACAACATACAACATTATTCAACATATAGTAATATAAAAGCCGGTATGGCGGAACGAGTAATAAGAACATTAAAAAATAAAATATACAAACATTTTACAGCAACAGGTTCATTAAATTGGTTTAAATCATTACATAAATTAATATTAAATTACAATAATACAAAACATACAACAATACAATGTACACCGAGAGAAGCTCGGAGTATGACAAATATAAAGTTAAAAAAAAAATATATAAAATTACAAAATTTAAATAAACTTAAGTTTAAAATAGGTGATAAAGTTAGAATATCGAAATATAAACATAATTTTAACAAAGGTTATACACCAAATTGGACTACAGAAATTTTTACTATATCTAAAATTTTAAATACAATACCAATTACTTATAAACTAGAAGATAGTACACATAATACAATATTAGGATGTTTTTATGAACAAGAATTAAAAAAAAATGATTTTCCAAACACCTTTCTTATCGAACGAGTTTTAAAAAAAAATAAAAATAAATTATTTGTTAAATGGTTAGGATATGATAATAGTCATAATTCTTGGATAAATGTAAAAGATGTTTCTAAATAAAATTTTTATGTACCTATTTTTTTTTTCAATTAAAAATACTAATAATATTAATAATAATATACATTTTTTATTTAATTATTTTTTTTTTTTTTCATATAATACATTTTTTATCATTATTATTTTTTTTTTTTTTTAAACCTCACCATTCTTCTTCTTCTTCTTCCTCTTCTTGCTGCCTATACTCGTCGTCATCATAGGTCCTACGTCTATTATAAGATTTAAAACATTTAATAATTCAATAAATATATTTATTTATTTTTTATTTATTTTTTATTTTTACCTTGGATCACTGTACCAATCACTGAATTTATTATCATTTATGTAATCTTTTATATCATCATACAATCTTGACCATTGATAATGGTATTTATGATCATTTGTTATTAGACGTAGACACCGATTTATTCTATCTCTTTTTTCTTCTAATTGTCGAATGGTGTAACGGTTAAAATCAATATAATCAGGTTTTCCAATAATAATCGTGGCTACTCCTTTCGGTTTTTGTGAATCTGGATATAATTAATTTAAAAATTAGCAAGTAACACCTTTTTATATAGATATTACACAAAATATAATATTAGGATGTTTCTATGATTAAGTTCTATCATAAATTATTTTATAATGCCCATGCGCTAGCGTATGTACCCCATCTTTTGATATAAATATTTTATCATCGTTTCCGCTAAGTACAAGTTTATTAACTCATTTAGAATATACTTTATGTTTATTTGATTGTATTAAATTCATATTATAATACGAATTTAAATTGTTATGATTTTTAGTCTGAATAAAATCTGATAAAATATTAAAATAATGTTCAAATTTCATGTGTTTCTTAATTACATATTTTTTAGCCCCTTAGCTTTTTTAAATTCTATACCCCCCACAATGTATGAATATAATTTCGGTCGTAATGTAATAAATTCCGTCATTATTTCACCTTTCAGTTCGTCTTTAAATAAACCAGGTTGATTTTTATGTTGATTACTATAACAAAAATGTGTTGCGGGGAAATTAGAAGTGTCAAAGTGGTCTATTAAATCGTTTTTTAAATCGAGAAAAAAATTATTTGTTGTAATACTATATATCAAAGAATCGGTATCTGTATATAATAGTGAAATATTTTTATTGTATTTCGTTTTCATTACATTATAGTGAAAATCATACATAATAGTTTTGGAAATGTCTAGAATAGCCTGTCCAACATAAATCGGTTTATCAAATTTTATTTTCTCATTTTGCATTATTACAGCCATTAAATTTTCTGAGTATATTATTCTATCTAAAAAGTTTGGTTTACTCATATACCTATGAGCTGCTTTATCGGTTGTAACTAATTTCATAGACGTTCTTTTACGTACATTTTCCATACATTTTCCGAATACACTATTTACTAATAATTTCCAAAATTGACGTTCAAATTCATTATTTGATTTAACTCTCATATTAGTACATAATTCTACGTAAGGTGCCATCCATTTCGATTGAGCAAATCTAATAATTTTATGTATTTTTGTTACCTGTAACCCGTTATGTATTGCCTGCTTCAAATTTCTATAATGTACTATATAATTTTTTTTAGATGAAAAATTGGTTAAAAGTTTTTTTACTTTCGAATTTGGTGGATAATCATTAATAGGTAAAAATGGTAATTCATTATGTTTTTTATGTAATGTTTTAGGATAGTCAATATCCACTTCTAAAATATAACCATAATAATCATCATCTTTAATTGATGTGACGTCTAATGATAAATCATTATACCACTCAAAATCTTTGAATGGTAAAGTATCAAGCATTGATTTACCATACAGATTTACACAATCAAAATATGACAAGTATTTATTAGGTTTGTTTTTATCATAATCAATACCTTCAATATTTGGTAGGTTAGCTTTTGCATAACGAGTTACAGATTGACATATGCCGCCACGTATACCTTGCTCGAACATTAAATGCATATTATAATCTTTTAACCGTTCAAGTTTAACATTAGTATATTTTAACATAGCATCAAATGCAAAACCTGGTGCAGTTAAATAATAAGACGCGTCTAAATTTAGTGTAGATAAACAAAGATTTCTAAAATTTTCGAAAACATCGGATAATATTAGTACGTCTGTTAACAAATATAAATCACTATATTCACCTAACGTTTTTATATTAAATTTTCGCCAAATTTTTTGTGCATGAGCATAATCACTATCACTAATATTTTCATCGGTTAAAGAGCTGTAAAATTTAGATTTAGACGGTAATTTAGTTTCTTCTAATTTTTCCCAACAATCGATATATTCATAAGGAAAAATTCCTTTTCGTGTAACTAAATCAATAGTATTTAATGGAAAAATATTTAATGTTTCTTTAAAACGTGTTTTGTCTTCTGCAAGATTTTTTGTTAAATTTTCCAACGAGTCTGCCATAAAACGAAATGTATCAACGAATTTAATAAAAAAATTTGTTTCGATTTGTATACTGAATGACACATATTTTTCACTAGAATTAGGAATTATACGGATTTCTTTATCGTTACACGATAATTCATGAATTATAAAATGACTATCATAATTTAAATTATGAAAGTTAACCGGTACAAATGATGGATTTTGTGCTTCAAAATTACATTCCAAACATAAAGCACGTCTGTATTTACCGGTAATATGTGAATGATCTCTAACTTTAAATATATTATATTTAAAAGATTTTGAACAAAGTTCACAAACTACAGATTTTTGAAAATTAAATTTTTGTTCATCCGTTAATGTTTTCATAGGTGTATTAATTTGATAAAGTTTATAAATTTCATTAGAAACGTTAATTATAGAATCCATAAAATGTTTTGCAGCATTTTCACCACGATAAATTTTTGGTTTTCTAGGTATATTATAATTTTTAACAATTCGTTTAGGTATAATATTATCATCAATTTTTACGTAAAATCCGTAACTCATAGGTTCATGTCAGGGCCTAAAATTGTGTGTACTACGACACTCTTAGTGCAGTACGAATAATAAAATGTGTAGTACGAAATTTTAAATTGTGTAGTTGATTATGGTCTAATTTTTTTCATTTTTGCATTATAAATAGTTAAAAATGGATAGTATTATTTGAAAACCATATAAATTAGGTACCTATTTGAAGAAGCCAAGTTTGATTATCAAAATAAATATTTTTTTCAGAAATTAAAGTGTATTTTTAATAAATCGCTTCGCTCAGAATCTAAAATATATAATATATTATACTATTTTACTATAAATATGAGTAAACGTGTAGTACGAAAATTTTTATATTTTAGGCCCTGGTTCATGTTTATGTGTTGTAGTAGTTTGAGCTTTAACTACATTAGATACAGGTTTTAATATGCATTCAAAGTCGGCGTAAATAACGATAGGTATTCTGTCTGCATGTACAAAATTTTTAAATTGTGTAAATTCATTATCGTTTTGTTCAAACATTATTGGTCTACCTAATTTATATTGACCACAAAATTTTTTATGTTCTTTTAACGCTTTTATACCCCATGGTTTATCTTTATTAGGTTTATTTCCAAATGTAGTAAAACATCTTTTACATATAATTAATTTACAACAGTGTTTCGTTTTTTGTGATCGAATGAGTCTTGAAAAATTACTAATATAACAATAATGATTTTTATAATTATTAGTATAAAATAATAAATCAAAATGATTTGATTTTTCTTTATTAGTAACATAGAGAGGATAAATTATTTTTTTATTATCAAAACTATAAATATTTATAGAAACAGAATTACATCGTTCGAATGTTTTAACTTTTTTTAGAGGTGTTGGAAAATCAATACAATTAAAATTTAAACCACTATTTTTTTCTAACAAATTAAAATATTTTTCATTTAACTCATTTTTATTTTTACGTGTATCATATTTAGATAATATTGCATATTTAAAACATTTATTATCATTATTTTTTACATTTATAACAGCTCTTTTATTTTCGATTTCTTGAGGTAATTTTATATAACTAGATCCTTTAAGTAAATTTACTTTATTAATTCTTAATTGTAAGTCAATTATACTTTTAAACGACCACCCGATACCCTTAGTTACAAAATCGGTCTCTTCTTTCAGTAATTTATTAAACATATTATTTAAAATATTTGGTAATTTAGTTTGAGAGTATATTATAACATTTTTAGTTTTAAAAGAAACATCACATAATTCGTTGGTTAATAAATTTTCGTAAACACAATCGATTAATAAATTAAATTTATATGAAGACGTTTTACATATTTCTTTTAATTTAAAAATTAATTTCGGTTTAATATATTTCAAAAAGTGTGTAAAATCTATAATATTTTTTATATTTTTAAAATAATATGTTTCCGATCTACCTTTTTTAAATTTTTCAACTGGAATGTCTTCAGATTTTTCTGCAGGAATGTCTTCCATTTCTTTTAATAAAATATTTGCAATTGCAACATCATCCATATTTTCTAAAAATAATGTGAGAACATATAATAAAAAACAAATATTGTTAAAAATAATTAATTTGAAAAAAAAAAAAATCTTACTTGATTTTTAAGAAAAAAAATTAAACAATATTAATTAAAAGATTAATAATTATTTTTCTTCAATATTTTGATAAAATGATCAAGATGTAAATGAACCGAGAGAAGACACGTACCCATACATACTAAACCCAAAAATCGGTTGTTACAGTCATATTAAAAATTTCTTCATACTTTAGTAAACCTAATATGTTTACTACTTTTTAAATAAATATTATTTTTATTATATAAGTTGTTTGATTGATTTGTACATTAGTAAAAATTAAAATATATTTTTTCCGGTGTTGTTTTCGAAAAGAGCGTTAAGTTCATATACCTCTTCAACTATAGATCGTATATTTTTTATATATACTTATATAACCATATACGTGTCCTACCACTTAGGGTTGTGTAAAAAAAGAAAAATAGTTGATGGATGATAGAATAACAGGCCGTGCACCCTGACGTGGAAGACGGTTCTCACATACTCAAACTGGTTTTATATATGTTATATTTTGTTATGTCATTGTACCTCTTCGAGTGGTAAATATATTAAAATGTGTTTACCGTTTTTATCGAGTTCATGTACCCCGGTGTAAGGTTTAATTAAAAGTAAAAAAAAAAAACAGATTATGCGTCTCCGAGTGGTAAATATATTAAAATGTGTTTAACGTTTTTATCGAGTTCATGTACCCTTGGTGTAAGGAACAGATTATGCGTCTTCGAGTGGTAAACAATTTAAAAAGTAGTAAACATATTGGGTTTACTACAGTATGAAGAAATTTTTAATATGACTGTTCGTCTAATCGTCTTAAAGGTTCAAGGACATCAACTTATTTGAAACAAACACTCCTTTCTTTTTTAAAATCTGTGTGGACCTACTATATATACAGCTGGTGGTGTGTTTTTAAAATTAGATGTTATTTAGTACCGTAAAATGGGGCAACATTGATATTGCGGGGTAACTTTGATTT
>JAIUCT010000092.1:0-22709 GCA_021307375.1 Tetraneura akinire
ACGCACGAATGGCGTGGCGTGTGGCGTGTTGAAAATATCAACACTTTTGCAGTGAATTATCAGAGGATTGGTTTGTTATCACAAAAATAATAAATATAATCTAATATAATATAGGTATTATTTTAAATTATTTGTTTAAATTTTAATTGTTTAATTGTTTAATTGCTTTAAAAAGTGTTGCTTAGTTTAATTGTACTTTTTCTATAATAATGTACAAACAACATAATAAAAAAAAGCAATTGGCAATTGCATGTGCTGCTATAAGTATAATTACAACAAAGCAAAGAAAAAAGAGATCACAATGGGTGAAAAATTGGAAACTGGACAAATCTAAATTTGGAAATATAACTTTACTTAGTGAAATAAGAGAAAATAACCCAGATGATTTTAGAAATTATCTTAGGATGGATTCTGCATCATTTGACGTTTTATTGAATTTGGTAGGACCAAAAATTCATAAAATGGATACTGTTATGAGGTCAAGCATCAGTAGCAGCGAAAGATTAATTGCCACATTAAGGTTCTTAGCAACAGGAAATTCATATGAAGATATGAAATTCAGCACTTGTATTTCTACATCAAGTTTGTCATATATTATACCAGAGACATGTAAGGCTTTATATGATATATTGACTCCTCAATACCTTAAGGTAAATTATTTGAATCTATCTTATGTAAGTGACAAAATTTAGTTTACTAGTCTTTTTTAAGAGTACTTTTATAGTCAATTTAATAACTAACTTATAAAGTTATAACTATTTATATAAAAAATAAAACAAACATAAATGACAGAATTAACAATACTATTTTAATTAAAATTATAAAAAATAACTAATAATTATAATAAAGACTTCAACCTTTGAAGTACATTTTTCAATTGAAAATCATAATAAATATTAAATAACTTTTAATTAAAAAAAAAAAAAAAAAAAACGAAACGTAGAAAAGACTTGAAACTAAAAATAAAATAAAATTTAACAATGAAATGTAATCTTTAACTTAATACATAATTTTAATTCAATTTATTTAAAGGCTCAGAAAATACATTAATAAAATTTGAAGGTTGTTGTGAAACACTGCCAGACTGATGATACAACATATTGGTGTCCAAATGATAGTCACTCGAAATTGAACTTTGAGATGATTCTACAGGGCTAAGTGTATTTATACTGATAGGTTGCTGCATTGGAATGGTTCCATGATATGGTCTATTTTCAAAAAGATCTGTTTGGGCAGTTAATGAATTTAACAACCCACGTCCTAAAATTCTGCTAATTAGCATATCAGCATAAATACTCTGTTTTTGATCCATTTTCTTAAGTTTTTGAGCAACGTTTATTCCAACAGCATCATACTCAGTTATTTCTACATCTTTATTTAATGCAGTAGTACAAGCATTCATAAACTCTGCACTCCGTTCTGCAGAATTTCGTTTTCTTTTTTAGGGTGTTGGTGATGGTGAAGGTTTACATGGAACAGTAAAAGTTGAAACTTGTTCCTAGGTATAAACAAACCATAATAAACTTAAAAATTGTATAGTTTTGAAAACACTTGTAATTTTTGTTTGTGTTTATTTTAAATCCTACATATAAAAAACAATAAATTGAGAACTATTTAAAAGATAGTCATCAATTCATAACATATGTGTTTTAAATGTACTGATTTAAAATTTATATTGTTTTTCAAGTTAAAATAATAATATAATATTTAAATATAACATAAATTTAGTACCTACATAAATTTTAAAATATTTCATTAAATTATCCATTTTTAGTTTCCATCTACAGCACAAGAATGGATTGATATAGCAAATGGATTTAAAAATAGATGGCAATTCATTAATGCTGGAGGAGCTATAGATGGGAAACATATTCGGATAGTACAACCAGCCAATTCTGGTGCACAATACTATAACTATAAAGGCTTTTATAGTATTGTACTTATGGCTATTGTAAATAGCAATCATGAATTTATTTATGTAGATGTTGGTAAAAATGGCCGTTTATCAGATGGAGGAATAATTGAATGTACAGAATTTTATAGAAGACTGCAGAATAACCAACTTCATATTCCAGATAACAATGAAACCAATGAAAATTTGAACTTTGTTTTTCTAGCTAATGATGCATTTCCTCTTCAAGAACATATTCTTAAGCCATTTCCACAAAGAAACTTATCAAAAAAAAAAACAAATTTACAACTACAGATTTTCAAGTGCAAGAAATTGTGTAGAAAATACATTTGGTTTAATTACCACCAGGTTTCGTATACTGCATCATGCAATTAATTTGAACCCTGAAAAAGCTAAGTACATAGTCCTTGCCATATGTGTACTCCACAACTTTTTGAGACAACGTAGTGCTTCATATTTATCACCAAATACAACACTAGACAAAGATAATCATAATAATATAATTGATAGAAGAGTGAGGGATGAAATTTTTGATCTTCCTCAACTTCAGCATCAACGAATCACGAGTATATCCACAGCTGCCAAAGAAAATAGGGACAGATATAAGGAATATTTCAATACTACTGGGGCTGTCGAATGGCAAGAACAAATGTTAAGTGCAGGGAGAGCTTAAGAACAAAAATATAGCTATTTTCAAAGAAACTTTTTTTTTGCATTTAAGAATGTAGTTTGTAATATTTGTTACTGTTAATACTAATAATTTTAAATGTTTAATTTATTTGTATTTCTAATATATAAGGATCAGTTGACCTTAGACATAATTATCGTGTAAAATCTTTTTTATTTTCACCTCCTGATTAGCTGCTATTATTTTCATCTTAAACATCTCTTAGTTTACTTTTGTAGATATAAATTCATCACTTTTATATTTTTATGTATTTAACATATGATTTAGAATAATATTAAAGTTTACATAACTTTAATACATAAATTTAAAATATACATTATTGCTTTTATTATTTATTAAAACAAAATTTTTATATAGATAATTATGAATTATTGTTAAATATTAAACATAATTTAAATGTAGGTAATAAAAAGTTTATATTTATGGTATGACATTTAAAAGTATGTACCTAGGTATTGTACATAAATTATATTTAACACTAACAATTGTCAAAAAATATGTTATTTTTTTATTTACCTCGTCTAATATTTCAATATTATCAGATTCTAATACTTGTTGTGAGGCATCAATAGCATCATCATCGTCATTTACAGTATTCATCAAATTACAGATGCTTTCTGTTGGTAGCTCCTGATCAATAGTAAAAACTAAATGATCATAATACCTGAACAAATTCACAGTAGGTAGGTCGTTTCAAAAATATATGTTTATTAGTAAAGATATTATAAAATGTAATTACCAGAGTGTAGGAACATATACATCGTCGAGTGAGGCTCCAGATCTTTTTGAGTCAACAACTTTTTTTAGTTCTTTCCTAAAAGAACCCCTAAAACTTTGGATTTTTTTTATGACAAAGTCTTTATTAGCTCCAGGGATTACTTTTTTGCAAAATTTTGTAAGTTCATCATAAGCTTCTCTTTTTAAGTTTTTGTTTATGTAGTCCTTACTTTTTATTTTCCAAAGACAAGGATACTGTTTATACAGCTCTATAAATTGTAATGTAAATTCTTTCGACCAATACCTGGTATCACTCATTTTATTTCGACACGAGTTTTTAATGTAGTCGTTTTAAAATAAAATTTTAGTACAAAGTTAGTATAAAGTTCGTTATTTGAACAGTCGGCACTCGTCAGTTTGAAACAAAAAGTATGATAACAAATTATGATAGTGTGATATCTGGACAATCGGGATCGATGATTTACATATATCGATTATTTATTTATATCGATAACTGGTTTATATCGATAGTTAATTATCTTGCATGCTTGGCGTGTGGAGAAACCATGTACGTGTAAATGAAACAACACTCCAAGATTCAAGGATAAACTGCACAGAATACTCACGATCTAAGCCTGTGGGATAAATTACGTTTAAACGAGCACTCCTTCCCACGAGTTTGGAATGCAACATTCCAATCGCGCCAAAAAAAGCGTTCGTCTGAAGGGCCCTATTATTTAGGCTCTAGTTGCGCCTATGTGTGTACTGGAAAACGACCCGTATAAATCGTAAAATTCACTCGACAGTCGACGCTTAGACAGTTTCTTTTCTGTTTTATGAATGAAGAGGTGGTTGTTATTTGTTTTTCTTGTAGTTGTGTTTTGCTTGAAATATTAAATATTATAGTTACCTACCTTATCTCGCCACTTAACAAAATGATTTGATCGTTCAAGAAACATTTTTCTTCTTCGAGGAAAGGCAACAAGCATAGCAAATTCCACAAAATCTTCGTCGTCTGTCAAATTTGATCTTGATCTTCGGACATCATAATAAAATGAATGTTTGTTAATAAAAGATTCTTCGAATAAATTAAATTTGAATTTCGGCTCGAAATCGGAAGTCGCGAAAAACACAAGGTTACGGAAAAACGTACAAACGAAGTGATCGAAGTGGCGTTTGGAAACAAACATACCGAGCCGGACGGTGGCGCGTACCATCGATGATAAGATATGATTATCACTTATCACAGATAATTTCCTTAAACCACGGTTTAGTAAACCGAATCAACATTTATGATTGTAATACCGGCAATAAGTTAAACTAGGATCAATTGTTGAACCAGGTTCAGCTGATCTAGAGTTAAACCGAGAATTGTAAAACTGGCCCTAAGATATTGTTTGACCAATAGTGAAATTAATACCATTTTATGGGGCCTGTCAAGGAAATATGCGTTACATGACAAATTTGGAAAAATATTTGTATCTAAAGAAAATTTGTTGTTACAAAAATTAGTTATTTTTAAGTCTAAATTTTGAATATTAAAATGCTTTAAATTTTCAGTTAGAATTAAAAAATACATTTCAGCTTCATTTATAATTTTAAATGCACATTTAGAATAAAATATTAGACCTCCATTATTTCTAAAATTTGTAAATTGTTTATATTTTTCTGTATAGCTGTAATTGTGCTCTACTAATGGTTCAATAAGTGATTCAATACATGAAGTGCATTTTGATGATTTTATAATTTGTTTCACTGTATAACCACATATGTAATACAAAATATTTTCTTTGCAATCTTTATAACCAGAATTGACGTTATTCAATGTGCAACTTTTCAAAATAATTCCATTTAATTAAACCACTAGGAGATTCAATTACCAATGTATTACCTAATGTGTTGCGAGCTAATTTAAGCATATGACAAGCATCGGGTATAAGGAAAACTTGTGAATTATCTACTGGATGTTTAATCCATGGTTTACAATCTTTAAAGTTGTTACTTAATCCGCAACCTAATATTTTAAATGATGTGAAGTTGGTAAATGCTCCCATCAAATGTCACTCCCCAAACACGCAAACCAGAGTTATGAGCCAAGTGAAGTACAGCTTTGATTAATTGTGCTTGACACACATCATTGAGTTTATTCTGAAAAACATAACCAACAGGTATTTTCCATTTACCCGTTAGACCTACAAGCATAAACACTAAAGCTTCAGAAGCAGCAGTTTCTGATCCTTCTATATTCAATTGTCTGCCAAAATCAAAATAACCTACAAATTTATGTGCTTTTTTATCCCAAATTACTTGTTTTTTTTATAGACACTGCATCTAAAACTAAATTGCAATCTTTATTTTCAAGTTTTAAGGTTTTTAAAGCTTCAAAAACTTCAATGAAAAATCCTGATTCACCATTAACTGTTGAAGTCCAATTTCTCAGAGCAGTTTGATTAGGAAGTTTGAATATTGATCTAATAGGAAATAATAATAATAATAATAATAATAATAATAATAATAATAATAATAGGAAATTAAAAATCAGATTTTAATTTATAATTTAGTCATTCTGTATAATCAGTGTTGTAAAAAAAACTTGTATGTATGTTGTATGTATGTATATATGTATGCATGTATATATATATAAAAATAAATAATGGTATAATATGTAAAAATAAATGACTTAATTTTTCTAATATCCGTCATTTTATTGACATTTATTTCTAATTCACTATTGTTATTTATAATATTTTATAAAAAAAAAACATTATAAAAATTGATTATGACTTATAAGTATTAAATACAATTAGTATTAATTTACAAAAAAAAAAAAAAATATATATATTTAAAATACTTAAATAAATGCCTATGTATTAAAGTATTTAAAGATTTAGTATTTAATACTAAGAAAAGTATTTAAATAATTATACTCAAATACTTTACAACACTGTGTATAATGTCTGGACATTCTATAAAATGACGAGCGATACCTCGTTGGGCAATGTACAATAATACAAGTTAAATATCAAGATTCTATAATTTATTTATTAGTTAGTGCTAACCGGCAAAATTTATAAGCTTTAGGCGAATAGTAATTAAGAGTAAGAGCAAATTTTTTTATCTCATCACTATATCTATAACCAGTAGGAATTCTTTTTTGATTTGCCAGTTCATTTTTTAATATTTCAAGTTGAATGCCTTCAAATTCATTTTCAAGAACATTGCACGGGTCATTTTCAATTAATCTTTTATTTTTCAGTTCTACTAGTAAATCTTTAAGAGTATTTATTTTAGTTTTTAATCTTCTGACTTTTTGTTGAAGGATTTTAACTTTACTCTTCATCATTGTTTTCCGAGGTGTTATTGGACTTAGAACTGTAGGTCTTCCTCTTTTAGGAAGAGTGTATGATGGCCGAGAAGGGCTAATATTAATATTATGATAATCTATATCATACATTAGTTTCCTTTTAACTTGTGTTGGTGTTTCTAGAGAGTCTGTAAGCTGTACTTCTACATGATTATCTTCTACTAACATTGCATTATTATCTTTCACTAACATCATATCATTATATTCCACTAACATCATATCATTATCTTCCACTAACATCACATTATCATTATCGGTTTCTTTTTTAATTTTCTTAAAAATTGTTGGAATAGCATCATTTTTTAATAAAATATGATTTCTATTTCCTACATTAGTTTTAAAATCATTTTGGGTAAAATGACCACTACATACTCTACTATGTTTTGTTTGTACACCATACTTTATCTTTATTCATTTCAACCAGAGATTTCTTAGTTCTTCATTCTTTGAAAACCTATTTAAAATAATTTCTTAAGTACACTGAATTGTATGACGTAACATAATTTATAATAATTACATTATTACTTACGAAAAGATATGAATGCAGTTTCCTGTCACCTTTTTATTAGGGCAGTACCCAACAAAACATCTATGCACCATTGTTTTTAATTGTTTTTAAAAATTTATCAAAATAATAATTAATAAATTAACAATCCAATATCCAAATTTTTACGAAACGAATATACTACACAATTCAACAAAATTCAATATATCACGAAACAAAATATATAACACGAACGCAAGTACACGACAAAACGAGTAACGACGTACAGACAGAGTACAGACATAGGTCATAGAGAATCAGAGCTTGTTTTGTTTTTAGATTAATACGTTATTTCAATTTTATCAACTAGAAATATGTAAACAAGGGGCTCTTTGATAAGAAAAAGCGGCCATTTTTAAGGCTTCAAAGTTTGATATTGTTGTGCGAAGTCGGGTGTCTAATTGTTATTATATGTCTGTGACAAAAGCTGTCAAAAATAATATTTTTCTACCATGCACTACTATTAAAGTTAAAAATGCAATGAATGCATTTGTTGTCAATGGGTTTTATAGTTGGACCAAAGCATTGGATTTAAATTGCATGAAAATAAACTATATGTGGAAAAATAATAATGTGCTGTCTATATGTATTTTATTTGTTTAAAATATATTTATTAATTTGTTTTTTTTTTTGTGTATTGTGTGATTAAAAGCGAAAATGGAATATCTGTATTGTGATTTGTGGTGTACTGGTGAATGTGTACCTAACTAATTCTACTTTAGATAAATTAATAAATTAAGTATTAGTTTAAATAAATAAAAACCCAAATCCACAAAAAATTTACTTTTATTTTAAGCAAATACGTATTTAACGTACAATAAAAATGTACGTAAAATAAAAGTAAATTTTTTGTGGATTTGGGTTTTTATTTATTTAAATATATTATCCACAAGTCAATAGGTTTTCATTATACACCATCGCTCTCATTTAATCACCACATCAACGTTACCGTCGGCAGAGCACTTAAGATATTAGGTCTTTTAAAACGAAATACTACTCTCTTTCTATCACCTAAATGTCTTCGCACTCTCTATTTTTCTTTGGTACGTTCTATTCTTGAATATGGTGTAGTTTTTTGGCATCACTACTCATCTTCTGACCACCAACGTGTTCAAAACCGTTTTCTCTCTTTTGCTTCGTTCCTTCTCAAAATCAACCTCATGATTACACTCGCATTTCCTCCTATCTTAATATCCCATCACTTGCTTCCCGTCGTATTAATGCTGACCTTGCTTTCATTTCATCCCTTCTTAATGGTTCCCTGGATGCATCTGACCTACTTGCATCTGACCTACTTGCATCTTTCCCCTTTCGTGTTCCTACTTATTCTACCAGAAATCAACCCCTTTTCTCCATCCCACCCACTGCACAACATACGGGCACAATCATCCAATCCACAGAATGCTGCGTCGCCTTAACCATTCTTAGTCCTGGACCTTACTTTAACTTTTTAGGTTAATTTTATTGTTTATATATATTTGTAATATTCATTATGTTTTTACTATCTATTTATGTATATTTATCGACTTGTATATTCAACTTATTATTTTTCAAATTGCCGCAAGGCGTAAGTTTATTAAATAAATAAATAAATAAATACTTAAACTATAAATAAGTATTAGTTTTGTATAGTTTAATTGTAAGTTTTATGTTTTTTAAATATATTTTTTTTTACAATTTTTTTTTACATTTTATAAAAAGATAATATAACTGTTGTATGTTAACAATACTCACTAACATCTATGTGGCATATTAATGTTGTGGTTTGTCATATTCATATTTGTACATATGAATGTTCAATTTTCAAATTTAAAATCCATATCTAAATGAGTAAACAAAAAAAAAATAAAAATGTTTACATTATTAGGTGGTCAATTTCATAATGCAGCTGTTTATGCCAATTTAACTAAAACAAAAGAACTAACTATACACAATAGTTTAAGTGTTGCAAAATTTAAAGAAATGAAGGAATCTAGGATTGTACTACTGAAGATAATTGATTCATTATTGTACCTTACTAGGCAGGGATTACCTATACTCTGTTCAAAATAAGACCCGTCAGCCAAGTTCTGCGCATGGGTGTGGCTTCTGTGTCGCAGTAGCGCTAGACACGTTCCGCCGTCGGAAGCTTTAATTAGTCTAGTATCTACTGCCGATGTGTTTAAATAATTTAAAATGCATTGCGCGTATTTGTTTGTATGTCTCTGTCGCGGTCGCTAGGCGGTATACTTACACACAATAATATAAAACTATATAACATATTTTATACTTAGGCCATGATATGAAGTAAATATAATTAAAATATTCATTTGTTTATTAACAATAAGGTAATGTAAATATTATACAAAAAAAAAAAAATAACCCATACGCCAGTCATTCATAAATGAAAACTATTTTCACTTACGATTTGTAAAATACAATTGTAAAAAAACGGAAGTAATTATATAATTTTTAATTCTTTTTTTTTGTTTTATTAATATTTCAAGAAAATGTAAGATTTTTAGTATATTTTAAAATATATTTGTTAAAAAAATGACTAAAAAAACATCAATAATATATCCGTAAAACTAATATTTGTGGAAACATCAGTAAATTGAATCCCATGTATACAGATAATTCAGATAATTCATAATATGATTTTAATTGATTTAATGATTGTTGCGACTCGCGATTCCGATATACCAATATATATATTATAATATATATCAAACAGGTGTTCTTTTTTAAGCCCGACAAAAGAATGCACGTTACGCGTGACGCACGCACGCACATCCACAACAAGCGGCGTGCACAAGCCGTCGGATCATAGGTCACGTGATCGATGCTCATGGGTGGAGTCTGACCGCCGCCGACGAAAACTGGTCGAAAACGGGTCACTGTCTTATTTTGAACAGAGTATATACGAGGTTATTTAGATCATGACGAAATAAATAGGTATGATCACAACTAGCCGAGTTTCGTTCTGTCAGCGCAGAAGGGTGGGAGACTTCCGCGTCTTTTGATTGGCTTATATTTCTTCGCGCGTTTATATTATTATTAAGATTATTATTATTGTAATTGTTATTATTTTACTTTAATACTTATCACTTATCAGTGATTCTACGGTTATATCACAGATTAGATTAAACATATAGTTATAAACATATAGTTATATAGTCATAAATAAAATCCGCCAATGAAAACAGGCAGAAGACTCCCACCATTTTACACAAAATTGTGTGTATCAAAAAGTTGTGATCATACCTAGTTATTTCGTCATGATTTAGATGACAACTCAAATTTTCATCAATTGTTAAAACTAAGAACAAAAGATTCGGTTGAATTAAATAATTGGCTATTAAGTACAAACTATAAATGGACGTCACATTGAACTTCAGTTCAAAATGAAATCATAAGTTTATTATCACAGTATGTTCAAACAAATTTATTAAAACAAATAAAAGAATCTAAGTATTTTGCCATTATTATGGATGAAACAATAGACAATACCTGTATAGAACAAGTGTGTCAATATGCTTTCGTAGTATTAACAATAATTTAAATGTATCTGAAATATTTTTAGGTTTTTTTGAGACTGAGTTAACTAATTCTATGGCATTATTTACATTAATAACAAGTAGGGTGACTGCACCAATGAATGAACACACTAGCAGTATTCAATTTTCAAATAATTAGATAATAATCATTTTTGGTATTTTAAGTTATTTCAAATACTTTTTGTATTCATTGAATAATTCTGTGCAATATTATTACAATTTTTACTACTATTTAGTTATTAATAAATGATTAAAAACTAATTAACTAAAAAAAAATCAATATTTCCTAGTGAATGAACACAATAATCCTGTGAATGAACGTTTAATACCCATTGAATGAACAAATATTTTTTTGCTCAAAATTGAATTATACTTAAAATAAATAATAAAAGTAATATTAATAAAAAAAATTGATAGTTGTACACATCTGTTACTGTATATATCTAGTAATATATTTAAGTTTAAAAATGAAAACAATATCTAGTTATAATGAAACATAAAATTAATTCTTTTGAAAAATAACAAAGTAACTATAAAATAAATGCTTAGGTAGGTACTTCCATTGCTAATTAGTAATATTATAATAGGTAACTTTAGGTACTTATTTTGATAGTAATAAAGGAACATTTAATTCTAATAACTAAGTGGTACTACTACTATAACTAATAATAATTGTTTAGATATGTAAAAATTTTTGATGTTTTTCCATTTCTTGGACAGAATATATCCTACGTTTATTTAATAATTTTGGGGGTTCAATTTTCTTTTTATACCAGCATATGTCGTCAGTGGCAGGCCATTTCCAATTGACTCCAGACATAGTCATTGTCTTTACCTAAATATTCAACATTTAAAATTAATTATTTATATTCTAACCTATATCTATAAATATATTACGATTATTGTGTATAGGTATAATACAGAATCATTTACTTACCTCATACTCTGAATTTTTGCATGCTATTATAATACCTGGAAAATATTCTTCTTCATATACAACAATAACATGATTTCCGACATCAAATATATTTGTAATAAGTGGATAGGAATGTTTTATTTCTATACTAGAATTTATTTCATCATCATCAGAACTTAATAAATAATCATTATTAGGGATCTCAGCTATTTTATTGATTATAGGTCCTTTGTTTTTCTGCGTTTTTTTCATGTTTTCAATTTCATTTTTTTTTAATAATCGTGCATTGCGTTTTTCTTTTAAAAAACTTTCCTTTTCTTTCTTAAGATTTTCTTTTTCAGCCTGCATATCTTTTACATTTTTTACTAGTTATTGCGTATGGAACTATAGGTCTTTTTCTTTTTATATTTTGATCAATTTTGTTTTCTTTTGGCCAGTTAAAATGTTTATCCCATAATGAGTTTGGTGATCTGTCTGTATGGCATGGTGATGACTCCTGAATATTTGTTGAAGTCGATGCCTCTTGATGTTCTAATTGTATTTCATTTATTTCATTAGGAATTTTTTTAATGTTGATAGGAGTGTTACTAATTTCAATTAAATTTTGAAGTTTAATATCTGTGTTCAATAAATTGGTTTGCAAATCAACGTTTTCATTTTGTGTTGTGCAGAAATGTTCATTATTTATTAGTTCTGTTTCAGTATTTAAAAATCCAACTCCTAATGATTCTAAATCTTTAATAAAATCAAAATTATTATCTATTTCTACAGGTAAGTCTAAAATGTCAAAGGAGTTGGATGTTGATATATTGGTATTTATATTTTCACCACCTACTTTAGATGCATTCCAAACTTTAGAAATATACCTATATATCTTTATTGATAATTTCTTCCAGATTATAATCTTTTAGTACATATTTAATTACTTTTTGACATGTTAGGTAATCTTCATGACTTGGAGTTGATGATATTTCCTGAATTTCTGCCGTGTTTATTTCATGTTGTCTAGTTGGAATACATTTTTGATAGTCAATAGCATCAGCATTTAGTGGAAAAAGTCCACATGCTCTAAAACCATTAATTATTGTTTCAGGCTTTAACTTTTCAAATGCTTTTTTAAATAAAATTCCAAAATTATTTTTGGTTATTGGACTATTAGAAATTAAATTGTGCTCTTTTGTAACTTGTTTCCAGTATGATTTCAATGGTTTAAATATTGACACATCACAGGGTTGTAATATATGTGTAGCATTTGGTGGAAGACAATATAAATGTATATTTTTTTCTGAACAAAATTCAGCTAATTCTAAGCTTAAGTGGCTCTTATGACCATCTAAATATATAATAACTGGAAAGTCAATTTTCTGATTGATTAACCAAAGATATAAAACATTAGCCATATATTCAAAAAACGTTGCAGCAAACATCCATCCACTGTCTGACCGTCCAATACCCCATGTATCTGGGACAGTTAGTAGAGAAATATAGCTGGGGATTCTTTTGTAAGGGTAAATAATAAGAGGAGGTAATGATGAACCATCTGCAGAGTATGTGCACAGGACAGTGATATTTTCTTTTTCTCCACTCTTTGCAATTTCATAAAAATTACTCATAGTTTTTGGACCTAATACTTTTCCAGATTTTGGACATAATTGTAATCCAGTCTCATCACAATTAATAACTCTACGACCGTCATTCAATATATCTAAGCAACCTTGTTCTGTTAAGTATGATAAAAGATCAGCAAACCAATACCTAATGGACTTCTCAGTAACTGCAGCTCTAGATTTAGAAATTATTTCAGTATTTCGTTTTGCTATATTTGGATGTCGTTTAAGAAATAAATTAAACCACTTAACACCAGGGCGATCGTCTGTAAAGGGATTAGGTTTATTTGATTCTTTTAAAAATTTTTGAATGGAATCTTTTAAAATTTCGGGGTGCATTGGAAATCCTACTTTTGCTTTAGCCAAAATCCATTCAACAATTCTATTTTCCTCACCATCTGTTAGGACAGTTTGAGGACCCATTTTCCGATCCATGGGTACTTTCTTATTTATTTTATTACTTAATGTGGATTTGGGAATGCCTGTTTCTCTGTGAAATTAATTTAAAGTTTTTTCTTTATTTTCTATACTAGCAACAGCACTAATTAAATCATCGTGAGTATATTGGAATCGGGAATATGATTTCTTTGAAATTTTTTCAACATCATTACAATCACCCATAATTCTATTGTAATAATAATTGTATTAGATTACTACTATTAGGTTCTATTAGAGTATTAGGTATTATTTACTACTGACTGTCTACTGTTAGGTGACTACGGAAACTACTGTTATATCTACTATATTCAGTTTATTACGTATTTAATTTAATGAACAGTTGTTCATTCATCGGTTTAACACATTGGAACATTTCTAGTTTACGGGGCACCTTTTTTTTTGCGATTTTTTTTTTTGTATCCTAAGTAAATCAATGAGAAAAAAATATTGGCGCAAAAAAAAATTTGCGCAAATCATTAGTTTTTAAGTTAGAGCCATTTTAAATTCATCTATATTGATAGATTTACTTAAATAGAGAATTTTAGCATTTCGTGTTTGATGCAGTTGTAGCCTAGTGGTCCTTCCATGCGCGCAGGCACTAGGTTCGAAACACACTATATTTTTGCACTTTTTTCATGGATTTTCCAACATTTTCATTTAATTTATAATGAATTAATGACAATATATCAAAAAGATAATAAAAGTACATGCAATAAATCACTAAAATAAGATAAAAGTTTAATGAAATCATAAAATCCATACAAATACAATTCATAGTGTTTTCACTTTTGTACATGTGCACATTACAATATAAAAATGGCAAATACAAATTTTATAAATTTATTTGACCTAAAAGATTGGTCAATGGTTAATGAAGGACTAGGTTTAATTGAAAAACTACAAGAAATCGGTGCAATACCAACTAATTTAAAATGTTGTAATGGTCATATTATGACCTTAACAAGAGATTCTACACGTATTGACAATTACAAGTGGAAATGTCGACAAAAGCTTGGAGGACCCAAAAGACCAGGGAAATTTTGTAATTATAGGTAAACTAATATATTAAAAAAATAAATAAAAAAATAGGTATTACATTAATAATAACAATTAATAAAATAATTTTTTAAATTTTAATAAAACATAATATATACTCGTATAAAACCTTACAGTATGACATTAAGAAATGGCACTTTTTTTTCAAATCACATTTATCTATCTTAGATATTTGTGGATTTGTAAATTTATGGATTAGTAATTGTACATTTACAATAATACAAATGCAATTGAGAATGTCAAATCAGACCATAGTAGACTGGTCATCATTCTGCCGCGAAGTTACATATGATGCGATGGTGATCAACAAAGTGATGATTGGTGGATTCGGCCATACTGTGGAAATTGACGAGTTCAAATTTGGCAAACGTAAATACAATCGTGGCCATAGAGTAAAGGGTCAGTGGGTGTTCGGTGGATATGAAAGGGAAACGGGTAACTGCTTTATGGTGCCAATTGAAAACCGTAGTTCTGCGACCCTATTAGACATCATAAAAAATTGGATAAAGCCCGGAACAACAATTATATCAGACTGTTGGAAGGTAATTTTCTTTAAATATAAAAATTATGATGTTTAGGTACTTACTCGAATAATTTTAGGCATATAACACTTTAAATAATGAAGGGTATCGGCACTTGACGGTCAACCATAGTTTACATTTTAAAGATCCAGAAACCGAGGTGCATTCAAACAGTATTGAAAGTTCTTGGAGACATGCAAAAGCATCCATGTCAAATTATTGCCGAAAAAAAGAATTTTACGCTGGATATTTAGCCAAATATATGTTCCAAAAAAAATGCAGGTCCTTTAAATTGGACCCAACTTCGGAATTTTTAAAACATACTGGAAACGTTTTTAATTCGAAGGAAATTGATAATGAAAAATTGTACACGAATGTCACTAGCACGGAAACTAACGATGATAATGATGATAGCGAGAGCGACGATGAAAGAAATGACGATAATAATTATAGTCCACCATATTTATTTTTTTAAATAAATTTTCCCGTAACAGTGTCGCAAACAGTATTCAAAATTATATAAATTATTATTAATTCAAATTCTCCTAAACCTAATAACATTCTTGATATCTTTGGGTTGCTACCTTTTGTTCCAAAGAATATTTCTTCCATCAATGTTATCAACGTTAAAGTTTTTTTCAAGTGGGAGGGACGCTCGCTACGCCTACCGGCGGCGCTTTTCGTTGAGGATGGGGCTACGCCCCAAGGGACGGAAGACTAACTACCTAATACCTACCCCATAGAACGGATACTGGTGTGGATAGGCAGTGATTTCATGTGACCTAAAACCTAGCCATTAAATATTTATTTAATGATTGGTCCCTATAATGCCCAAAAAAATTTAAATATTCGAAAAAAGTGCAAAAAATTTATTTATGTATGCTAGGATTCAACTCGAAGTATTGAATAAAAGTATGACGCACTAAACCACTAGGCCATAACGCTCATTGAATTAATATTAATAAATTGAATTATTTAAACTAATCTTATAAAATCATGAAATTTCAAATTGCAATAACTTCGGAAATAATTGATTGCGCCAAATTCTGATTACACCATTATTTTTTTCAGATAAAACTACATATGATAAAAAAAAAAAGTGCCCCGTAAACTAGAAATATACCAACACATTTTCATGAAACCAGTACATGAACACTATAAAAATGCATATTTTAAGTAATCAGAACTTACCAAAACCTATAAAATCTAAATTTACAAACTATTTTCATTGAATATAAGCATAAATATCAAACATTAGAAATTATTTGAGCCTGATAAACCTTAAACACACTTTCATTCCAATATCACAATCTAAATAAAAATGATAATAACTATAATGATTACAAATTGGAGGGAAAACTTATCATTTTATATAAATTTGTATCGTTTCTATGGTCATGGAAAATCATTTGTACCAACATATGAATATTCTTGTTATTTTATATATTATAAATAAATAGTGTACATCCACTGAGTTCCTTAATAATTCACTATAAAGTATGATTTGTTCATTCACTGGTAATGTTCATTCATTGGTGCTTTTACCCTACCTTAAAACAATTTGGATTACCAATAACAGACTGCCGTGGTCAGTGTTATGACGGTGCTGCAAATGTAAGTGGGCATATTACCGGTCTCCAAAAACGAATAATTGATATTGAACATCGAGCTTTATATGTTCATTGTGTAGTTCATACTCTGAATCTTGTTGTTCAAGATGGCATGTTAAAAGTAGAAAAATCTAGATATTTTCTATGCATGATTAAAACTATAATAGTATTTGTTTTTAGTTCTCCAAAGAGACAGGTAATATTTAATGCTTTTTAAACCAAACAAGATTCTCATACTACATCACTTCGTCCATCTATCCAAATAGAAGGTGTATGCGCATTAAATCATTAAAAACCTTGTATGATAATTATGCAATTTTAATACTGTTTTTACAAGATTGTTCTAAAGAAAAATCTGAAAGTGAAAATAAAATTTTACGAAATATTCAACGTCCTATATTTTGTAGAAAAATGAACGTAACGGTTCCAAAATCTTATCACATATACATGGTACCTATATGAACTTCCAAAAAAATTTTCAAGTCTCTAACTTCAAAATTTCCCGAGTTATCATGAAATATTGAAATCCAATTCGTCGAAATTTGAAAAATTAGGGTCAATTTTGAGAAAATCGAAAAATGACCTAAATAAAGTACCAACTACATCCACTTTGCTACCGGAAACATATGCTATTCGTTATAATCGGACCATTATTTTGGGTAGGAAAAGTGTCTTTATACTTAAAAAAAATAAACAAAAACAAATAACAAAAAAAAAAAGACGCACATCATTGTAAAACCAATACATTCTTCGCTACGCTCAGAATCTAAAATCAGTTCATATTTGTTATAGGTTTACATATAACATATTATGTAAGACAATCAAGGCCGTAATTGTGGGGGGGGGGGTTTGATATTTTTGCCTGATGAGAAGTTTACATTTCCTATATTAGGAAATAGAAATTTAAAATTTCAATTAAATTGGATCAAACGATTTCCCTGGTTATGTTACACTATATGCAAGGTTCTGGAGCGATGTTATATTTTAGTATTGTGCTATATTTTGCCATAATTTTACTGGTAAACGTGCACATCAAAAACCCGGCGTATTATTAAAAGACCATTCAATAAATGGAAAAATGCAATAGAAATTTTTAACACACATAATAACACATAATATCATAAAAACAACGGTTTTTTTGCTGAGAATTTCATTTCCGTCTATTGCAATCAACAGTTAGATATTTGTGAAAAAATTGATTCAGTACGTGCTAAACAAATCGTTGAAAATAGAAAAAAATTAATACCAGTTATTCAAAAAATAATTTTGTATGGTCGTCAAGAATTGGCTCTTCGTAGTACATTAGACGCTGGACCTCTCACAATAAATGAGCCAGTATATATTATCATCTTGTACTGTATCATAATTTAATATTTTAACTGCAGTTAAAGTAATAATTAAATTTTGTAAAATTATGACAGGTTATTATTGTAATGTACCTATGTAAATATGTAATACAGATACATTAAATACCTTAGAGAAATTGAAGGAAGTACATTAGCGCAATTAGGGGGGTGCTTACCGGTATTTAGCACCGGCAAATTTTATATTAGCACCGGTAAAATTTCTTGGAAAAAATAAAAATAATTATAGGTTTTCTATGTGTATTTTGCATTACATAAATTTAAATAATTAAAATTTCTAATATTTTTATTTCATATTGATATATATTATTATTCATTAAACTAGAATTGAAAAAAATTATTTAGTTTATTTATAATCCATTAGATGAAGACAATAAATTAGAAATAATGTACCTAGGTACCATTTTATAAATAATACGAATACGAGTACATATACATTAAACAGCCATACGGGTATTATTATAATTTATATTATTATGTTTAAAGTTTATGTAATATACATACAACATGTATGTTGCAAAAGACTAAAGAGTAAACATACTCATAAATGATAGGTATAACAAAAATACTATCATATTATTTAATATTTAATGGTCCAAACACTTGTGGTTATTTTTAGTTCTTTTATTAAAAAGCTACTTATATATGTACTGCGAAATGCCGATATCTTTATCTTTAATGTGCACTTCGAAAAATAAGTATGCAAACGATTTGTTATATTTTGTGATTTGTGATACGCATGCGGATAATTATTACGATCAACAGACAACGGTAAATAAACGTCAATTTTTGTCAATGTTCTTATTTTCTGTCGTTAAGTTATTTATTTAATATTTAACAATGGATAAATGGCTTTTAAAAAAAACAAATGTTCATTTAAAAGGTAAGTGACGATATATCTATATAATAATATTATAAAGAAGTATGTAATTATTTATTTAAGAAATCTAATTAATTTCAAATTATCAGGAACATTTGATTTCTACGTGAGCCTAGTCATCTTGAAATTGTTAATATATCAATTCAAATATACTTAACGTATAACGTTTTTATTTTTTATTAGGTATATTGTTCTTTAAATTTAGACGATTCTAGTTTGGTTGACGACCCAGAACCAATAATTCAGAATAGTATATTTGATACAAATCAATCACAAGATCTTCAAAACGTTTCTAAAAGTATAGGAGAAATAAATGATATTGGTAATATACAAAGTGGACCTATTCAACCAAAATTATCTGTAAGTTCCTATAATTGTTTAAATTTATAATTTATAATATAATTGTTTGTTGATTTATTTTTATCTGGTTATAAGTAAATTGAGAAAAAGTGGGTTATCTTTTCTTCCTTTTTTATTTTTATTATTTCATAATCATAAGATTAATTATTTTAGTTTTTTTTTTGATAATTATTTTTTTTTTATTATTTTATATATAGTGTCCTTAATTCTAATCATAACATAATTATAAATTAATTATTATACTTTTTTGATGTCAACTTTAGGTATATCCAAGAAGTAAATTTGGCTCACAAAATAGATGTTTTGATATATTGATATATTCAATAATGATAATAGAAGAATACTATTACAATAAATATAAATACCTACTTTTAATGTTTAAATATTGTTTTTCTTTAAATTATTGATAAATATATAATATGTGTAAGCAGGTATTGTTATTTATTACCTTGTTACCTATAATATAACTACCTATATATTTTAGCACCGGTAGATTTTTTAGTCTAATTGCGCCAATGAGGAAGTTTTTTCCAGATTTGGGTTACCATCCACTATCGTTTCAGATAATGGAACACCATTCACATCTAGTGAATTTAGTAAGTTTTGTGAGTTGAATAGTATCTAACCATAGCACCAGGGTATCCATCCAGTAACAGAGCCGCTGAGAATACAGTAAAATCATTTTAATTAGGTTTTAAGAGGATATTTTGTGTGAACCACATACTTCAGAATTTTCTGCTTTAAATAAATATTTAATGTATTACAGAAATTGTATACATGTAACCACAGGCCGTACTCTTAGCAAATTGATGTTGGGCTGAGAGGTTAATATTAGGTTCAGTAATGTTAAACCCATTACAAATACAGAAGTAGCAGGAGCCAAACAAAAAAAGTATTATACTGGTAAAGTCTCTAATAAAAGGTTTAGTGTGGGAGAGTCAGTATATATAAGAGATTTTTCTAGACCAAATAAAAAAGGCTGGAAGGCTTGTGTAGTGGATGAAGTTATAGGGAATTCTATGTATATATGCAAGGATAACATTTCAAATATGTATTTCAAGAGACATGTTGACCAGATAATAAAGAGATGTACATTTTATAGTAAGATATATAATGAAACAATTCCTAAGTTAGTAGTTCCACAAACAACACTTAATTTTCCAGTAGAAAATACTTATGATAAATTCATAGCAAATAATGATGATACATTGGCAGACTGTTCAGGCTCCACTATTAAAAAAACTAGAGTGATTAGTTAAATTAAACCAAAGAGAAATGTTAGTAAACCTAATAAATTTAAAGATTACATATTTTACTAATTTTATTCTATTACTACTTTGTTTTTATGAAATATGTCATAAGAAAGTTTTTTTTATTTATTGTAATATTATACATATGTCATATTGTTAATTATAGGTATTGTTATTAGTTGTATCCCAAATTAAGACGAGAGCATTGTGATATATGGCAACACTGTTGTACGTCTAATGCTCAATCTATGATACGTACTACATTGTTACATGCGTTTTTTTGTTCGTCAACGAGCTTTGTTATTTCCTAAAAGTGTGTTTTTTATATAATATTAAATTTAATTAACTACCAAAATAAGGTGTATTTTTATTTATAAATCAGTATCTACTCAAGGTGAGCGACAATATTACAATAATGAATGATAAAAAATTAATGATAGGTAAAAAATATAGAAATGTAGAAATGTAAAAATGTAAAATTTAATGATGAATGTTATTAGCTATTGCAGTTAAAAAATCATGAATATTCCCTTGTTAGGAAAACAACAATTTATCATGTAAATTTTTTTTGTAATTTTTCATATTTCTTAATTTTTGGGGGGGATTTAGAGTACCTAAATGTTGTTGTACCAATTTTGTTTCATCTGCCGCAACTCTTCCAATCTCATTTTAGATATAAGTACCCAAATACAATATTTTAGATATAAATACCTAAATACTACTAGGATGCTAATGGCCAACTAACCTTGAGAAACGATTATTCCACCCCTCTGTCTGATTATGACGATTATTCTGTCTTGATTGTCATTAATTGTCAAGTCATGTTTATTCCACTTTTCTGGAGGAAATAGTGGGAGACAATTTCTTAGACGTAATTTACCTTCGCTAGAATTACCTATTCGTCTATAAAATCCATTAATGTACGTTTTGTCAAAATATTCTACAAGATCCGTAGCATTGTCTGGCATTATGTTTCTTAAATGGTTCATACCGTCTTTAACCATTTCTAAGGGTAAAATTGCTAGCCCGTCCAATTTGCCACAAAATTGATTAAAATTTTCATTTTCTCTGTAAACTTGCTCAAGTCCTAATTTTTGTATCATTCTATGTGTACTTTGAGTTAGAATAGTTAGATGATAAAAACAACTATTTATAGCTATATAATCACCAAATATTGTTTTTACTGCATTAATAACTCTTTTTTTCAAAATCAATATGAACACTTTGTGGATATGGATATAAGGCATATTCATTACACATTTCTAACATTTTTTCATACGTGTTTTGATTTTTACTTGGTAATAAACAATATAAAGAAGTAACGAATACTTTTTGTATCTGTACCCTTATGACGTATAATTGTTGAAAGCCTGTAGGTGCTAACGTAAAATTTCCATCCATATACCAATCCAAACTGTCTGGTAGATGCTTAAGCCCATCATCGGTAGCAAATATTACTATACGTTCTTTTGAACACACACCATCATCAAATAATAAAAATCTTTTATTGTATTATGGTCCTGTATTACACCAATCGTCTGGAAATATAATAAGAAATTTAAATTTAAAATAAAATTGAGCACTTGCGAGTTGTGATTTATTTTATAATTATTAGTGGCGGTTCGTGGGTCATGAAAGTGGGAGGGAAATAAAAAATTATAAAATTGACGGACGGAACGAAACACAAATTTCACAACTGTCTACTACTTGTTTTATGTCTGCATCTATTGAAGGCCACCAAAAGAATGAACGGGCTAATGACTTCATTTTAATGATTCCCATGTAAGATCTGTGCAGTTCTTTTAGCACTATCTTTGTCAAACTACTGGGTATATTAACTCTATAACCCCACAAAATTACATTGTTTTCAACTGTTAACTGTTAAATGGTTTTATGTCATGTAGTATTAGTATAGTATAAATAATTTTTAGATTAGGTATTAATTT
>JAIUCT010000092.1:22719-38008 GCA_021307375.1 Tetraneura akinire
TATTAAATATTATATTATTTTATTTTGTGTGTGTTTCACATACAACAGTCATCAGTCACCTCTTTTGGCCATTTACCATTAACAAAATTAATAACTTTTCTCAATATAGGGTCTTTACTAGTTAGTGCTCCCAATTTATTACGTCATTATTATCTGACAAGGGAATACTATCTTTACTAGGAATAGAGGATAAACTATCAGCAGCTACATTTTCCGAACCTTGATAAATTCAATTCTATATTTGAATCCTGATAGGAAAAATGCCCATCTTTGAATGCGACCCGAAGCCATTTTAGGAATGACCCTGTCTTCCCCGAATAATGCCATTAATGGTTTATGATCTGAACGAATTATAAATTCTCTACCTTTTAAAAATTGATAGTTCTTTGTCACACTCCAAATTATTGCTAATGCTTCCTTATGAGTTGTCGAATAATTCTTTTCAGTTGCAGATAACGATCTCGATGTAAAACTGATTGGTTTTTCTACACCATCCTCGAATGATATGTGATAAAACTACTCCTATGCCTTTATCTGATGCATCGAATGCTAACACTACAGGTAATTCTGGGTAAAAATATGCTAAAACTTGATCTGATAATAAAATATCTTTTACTGTATTAAAAGCAACATTACATAAATTTGACCATATAAATTCAGTATTTTTCTTTAATAAGTTGTGGAGAGGGTTTAAAATTTTTGCTAAATCTTATAGATTTTTTTTTCCTAGATCCAGTTTTAAGAAAACACATTTGTCATTTTATAGCACAAGACTATTGTTTATTAATTAAAGAGAAATAAAATGAGTGATTGTTACTTAACCATTTAAAAATGAATAAAAAATATTTTTACTTAAAAAAAATTATTTTGTTGCATATTCATTTGCCATCATACTTATGTTTATGTAGAGCATGGAGCAAAAGTAAACACTAAAAAACACATATTGTGTCTATTTCGATTCTATTTTAGTGAACTAAACCTGAGCAATTCATTTCTTTACCCCAAAATATTAATTTTCTTTAAAATTGTTGAGGCAAATGCAGATTGAAAATTTTAAAACAAATTATGTAATTACATTAAATATGATCTCAAAATGTGGTCACTTGGATATTTTTACATATAATTATATGATAAAATTTGCTTAAAAGACATTAGTGTTTATATTTTAATTATTTTTGTCATATCCACTTATATTTACTTCAGTTAACCATATAAAATATGTATCAATTATTTTTATTTTTTATACTTGTGTACAAAATGTTTTTTCAAATTATAAATATTTTAATAATTTTGTTACGTAATATTATGACTCTTATGTAGTTGCGTTTATTTAATTAAAGAGTTTTAATGCAGCCTCCGTCTATTCAATGTAAATATAGCAAAACTACAACACGAACTTCAACTTCAAATATAAACATATATTTGATACCAAATTCAATATGTATATTTTAAAGAAGTTCATAAATCATTTATGTATTATATAGTTTGAAATAGAATTATTAAGCTTCTTTAACAAAATACAATAATTTTATTTATTTTTTCATATAAACTTTGGGTCCATGTCATAATATCTCCGGTAAATATATCTCCGTCAAAATATCTCTAGTCAAATATATCTCTTGTACAGGTATATAAATTATTATGAGATGGGATTATGATAGCCATATATTTTTAAACTATAATAATATATCCACATAATAAGTAGATATACAGTATATATACAGATATTACCTGGATCAGAATTCTGAATAGTGATAATTAAATGCATTTACAATGTTATTTCCATTATTTGTACTTTATACAACTATTCAAGTAGGTATACAGAATATAGTAATTTTTGTCGCCTTGATTGATAAATTAAATTTATAACTTATAAAATATAGCACTATAGGGGAAATTTTCAGCATTCAATAATATTCGGATTTGCAGTTATTTTAACAGGAGATATTTTTGACTAGAGATATTATTGAATAAGACATTTTGGTTGGAAATATTTTGACCGGAGATATGTTTGCGGAGATATTTTGACCGGTCACCAGATTGTGTATGTAATAATAAAGAAAAGAAAACTCAACAGTCTACTAGACTTTTGATCATGATTCTGAATGACAAATAACAAAGTTTTATTACTTCTTTAATATTTAACGTTTAAATTCTATATATTATTAAACAAAATGTTCTTTGAAGATTTAAGCAGCGACCACAGCCGTTTCATTTGCTCTCGAATAATGCGGCTCTAAGTAACATAGGTGGTAGCTAGCATTATATTTTTGATAATATGTACTGTTGTAGTACAATACATTAAAAATTATTTTTATTATAATAAATTAATACAAAAATTATAATGGTTCATATTCAACACCGTATAGAGTATATAATACGATGCAGTGATGATCAACACTCGGCCAACTTACGGATCGGGTACAATGCGGTAATGTAACCTTTATGCGTTATAAATATTTCCTAAGCGTTGTGCCTATATAATGAACCAGACAAGTTTAGACAAAGTAATAAAATCACTTTTAATAATATAATAATATAGGTACTGTAATTGCAAACACTTAATATCATAATAAATGAAAAACGAACGGACGTAATTCGAGGAACTATGTGTGGATGTGGACTTCCAATTACGAATTTACGACATAACATTATATCAAATATAATTTATTATATTATGTACACGAACAAATAATTAATATTTTTTTATTATCGAGTTTGGAGGTTATACTTATAAAGGTCGGGACTCGGGACACACATTACCGCACGGTAATCGTTGTGTGAACCACGCGTATGGTGGCCGTACACCAGGCGTATCATCTAAAGACCACATTTGTCAGTAGTAGACCCGTTTATTACTAGTAAAATAAAAAAAAGACACACATCATACATCATTGTAAAACCATTACATTCTTCTAAAACTGTGTCAGTAGACCGCACCGTTAACGTCAAAATTTAAATTTTTAAATCAAGTTCGGTTCGGTCTCGGTGCAGAGAGAGCGCTCGGCCATGATACGGTGAAGTTTGAATTATTGTATGTACATAACATTATGCAATTCTGCCACCAAATGATGATCAACACTCGGCCAACTTAGACACAGGCCTACCTACACACAGGCCCGAACTAAAGAGTTAGCGTCGAATATTATTATAATAGTTTTAGTATACAATTTTGTAAAGGACCTTAATCCCAATTTAATAAATTATTTTTGTTTTAGATTTTGAGCGAAGCGAAGAATGCATTGGTTTTACAATGATGTGTTATTATTTTTTGTTTTTTTTTTTTTTTTTTATTCTGTAGACATTTTTACTACCCGAAATAATGCTTCGATTTTCACAAATAGCGTATGTTTTCGGTTGAAAAATGGATGTAGTTGGTACTTTATTTAGGTCATTTTTCTAATTTCTCAAAATTGACCCTAAGCTGTAGAAAAAACGACGAAAAATGAAATTTCTACGAATTCGATTTCAATAATTCACGATAACTCAAGCAATATTGAAGTTAGAGACTTGAAAATTTTTTTGGGTATTCTCATTGGTACTATATATATGTGGGTATATTTTGGAACAGTAACGTTAATTTTTCTACAAAACATAAGACTTTAAATATTATGTAAAATTCTCGTTTTTATGTATATCGTATATGAATGATAAAATTGAAAGTTTTTGTTTTATGGTCTGAAAATTTTACTGAAGTATACTGATATATTACTTAACATGATATAAAAATATTAGGGAAATCCCAAAACTCAATAGTTTTTTATAGGTGTTTAAAATTGGAATTTCAGTAAAATCAATATTTTAAGTACATACCTATTTATATGGATTTTTCTAATTTTATGTATGAAGATATTTTTTCGACCAGAAATAATGCTCCGATATTTACGAATATTATAGGTTTTCAGTAGAAAATTGAATGTAGTTGTACTTTATTTAGGTCATTTTTAAAATTTTTAAAATTGGCCCTATGCTGTAGAAAAAATGACGAAAAAACGGCATTTTTCACGAAAACTGAATCGAAGAATTCGATTTAAATATTTAACGATAACTCGGGCAATTTAGAAGTTGGAGACTAGAAAATTTTATAGGGTGTTTATTTATGTATTATAGATGTAACTATATGTATTATAAATGTTTAATCAATTTCTACATTAAATGACTGAACTTCGTTCAGAATCGTTTTTCGAATGCAATGGTTTATCATTGCATTCAAATTCTAATTAAAATTAAACACTATGATTTGCACATTGCACACCTATATTCTATGCGACAGGAGTATCATTTCGTCTTTTTCTATATCTATTTCTGACGACGATCTTGAGAGCTAACGCAAATAGATTTTAATAAAATTTAATTTAGAAAAACTTCTTTCTGCGGTTGATACACTTACAGGAATAGTTAATTTTTGTATGCAATAATAAACCATTGCATTTTAAAAAACTATTTTGAGCGAAATTCTGTCAGATATACTACTATATATATGTGGTGAAATTTTGGATTCGTTACGTTAATTTTTCTACGAAATATAGGGCTTTGAATATTTCGTAGAATTCTCGTTTTTACGTATATAATGTTTGATAAAATTGGCAATTTTAGTGATTAAGGTCTGAAAATTTTACTGAAGTATAGTTACATATGACTTAACATCATATCAAAATAATAGAATAATCTCTACCCTCAATTTTTTTTTATAGCTGTTTTAAGTTAAAATTTCAGTAAAATCAATATTTAAATTATTTATATGGATTTTTCTTATTATATTACAATATTTTACAATAATGTTAAATAAAATTGACAAATTTAATTTTAGCTGAAATACATTTTACTTAACTCAGTTGCAATTAATAGTGAATTATTACATTTACGGTTATTTTTTATAGCTGTTTAAAGTATCAAAAAGAAGAGCTGACACTCCTGCCTCATGGAATACAGGTGTGCGAATCATAGCGTTTAATTTTAATTAGAATTTGAATGCAATGATAAACCATTGCATTTGAAAAAACTATTTTGAGCGAAATTCTGTCAGATATAGTCATTTAGGTGACAAGGGATTATATGACCATTTATATAAAACTTAAGAGACTTGAAAATTGTATAGGATTTTCATTTATGTAGGGAGAGTGTTGTACCTTCGACCTTGTGTACCTTGATCTTATGTTTGTATTATCTTTAATATTGTTTGAAAAAAGAAATCATGGAAGAAAATATTATCTATAGGTTCACGATATAAGATATTATTGATAATTAACAAAAAAAAAAAATAACCATGGTAATGGATAACAAAATAACACATTTTTCCCTTATCAAAAAAACAATTTTTATAATTTTAAACTTTTTATTCATAGCAACATCATTATATTGGAAGTTAATAAGGTAAGTGTCATAATTTATAAAATATTGTGTAGATTCGAATAGTGTACTCTATTGTTATTAGAAATGTTTATTAAGTTCTAAAAAAGTCAAATTTTGTCAATATGACATGTTTGTACCTTGGACAAAAAAAAAAAACATTGTACCTTGGACTATTTCATTATTTACTATTCTATCAAGTTAAGTGTAATTTTTAATTTTATACTAATTATCTATAGTTGAAAATAACAATGCCAAGAAGCAAGAGAGGTATCAAAAGAACACCTCTTAATATTGATGAATTAGAAAATGCTGTGAATGATGTGTCATCAAATGTTTGACTGTAGCAGCAGCTGTAAAAAAGTATCAAAGTGTATCCAAAACCACTCTATTACGACATATTAAAATCCACAAGGACACTGGTAAAGTAAAATATGTCTACCAATCTAATATAAATAGCCGTCAAATATTTACTGTTGATGAAGGAAATGAGTTGGTTGAGTATTTAAAAATGTCTGCTAATTTACATTATGGTTAAACAAAAGCTAAAACAAAAAAAATTGGCCTATCTTAATGCTATAAAAAATGGTAAAAGCGTTAATCAATGTTTAAAAATGAAGAATCTGGTTCACAATGGTTAAGAGGTTTTTTTACATGTCATAAATCTTTGTCTCTTAGGAAACCTGAAGCAACAAGTATGTCAAGAGCTACGAGCTTCAATAAATTTAATGTTAATGCTTTTTTTAAAAATCTGAATGAATGTATGTCACGCAATTATTTTAGCCCAGACCGTATTTACAATTTAGATGAAACTGGAAACTCAACTGTTCATGTAACACCAAAAATTATAGCAACCAAAGGAACTAAACAAATTGGAAGTATGACTTCAGGTGAACGTGGACTTAATGTAACCATGATTTGTGCAGCTGGAAATCATGTACCACCAATGATTATTTTTCCTCGTAAGAAATGTACAGAGTCCATGTTATTAGAAGCCCCACCAGGTTCTATTGGGGGAGCAAATCCTTCTAGTTGGTCAAATGAAGTATTGTTTATACAATTTATGAAACACTTTATTTATCATTCAAAACCAATTACAGAAAACAAAGTTTTACTTATTATGGACAATAATGAATCACATATGACAATAGATGCTATTGATTTGGCCAAAAAAAATCACATTGTTCTTTTAACCTTGCCCCCTCACACTTCACACTTCACACAAACTGCAAACTCTTGACCGGACACTATTTGGCCCTTATAAAACATATTATAATCAATCCATTAAAGAATGGATGTTACAAAATCGCCGACCAATTATAATATATAACATAGCTGGTTGTATTTCCAAAGCGTAAAGTAGGTAAGGTTCAGTACATAATATCATTAAAGGATTTCAAGTAACCGGTATTTGTCCATTAAATGAAGGGATTTTTGGTGATGAGGAATTTCTACCATCATATGTAACAGATCATCCACTTCCAAGTAATTCACAAAACATTGAGGAACAAAGCATATCACTATAGTCACAACCATTTAACTCTAAAAACCAAACACAACCAAGTACATCAACAGCACCGTGAGCACCTTTTCTACAAACTCCAAGTCCAAAATCTAGTATAATTAAAGCTAGTGTTACTCCCGAAGAAATCAGACCATTTCCCAAAGCACTTGAAAGATAGACCAACATCGTTCAAAGAGGTAGGAAAAAGGGCCGTACTCGTATCCTAACTGACACTCCTGAAAATAATGAAATAGCTCTCAACAATGTAAAAATGGCCATACCAAAAAACAAACCAGTCGCAATTTAAAAAAAAAATGTTAGAAAAAAATTAATTATGAATGTAAGTAGTGAATCAGAGGAAGAGCATCAAATTATAATAACAATTGATATGGTAGTAAGAGATGGTGAATTGAATGAGTGTGATGAAATTGAAAAAGATAAAACTGAAGAAGAGGATTTGCTAAGAACAAAAATAAAACAAGGTGACTACATTACAGTCAAACTAAAAGGAAAGAAAAGGAGTATTTATTATGTAGCTGAAGTTGTAAGGATCGAAGGAGTGAATTACATTGTTAATTATTTACATAAAACAGGAGTTAACAAATTTAAAGATGGAAATGAACCTCATGATGAAATATGTGATGATCAAATTGTGAGGAACTACCATTTCCTATAGTAAATGGTGCATCAGAACGACAGGTCTCACAAATTACATTTGCTATTGACTTTTCGTCATATAACTTAGGCTGATTAACTAATGATTAACTAATGTTCCTAATTTGTTAATTTTATTTATAATTTAACTAAATATTTTTAAGTATCTTTTAAGTAGGTATGTTTAAAAAATGATATAAAGACTGTTTGTTAAAGTAAACATAAAATATTTATTTTGGTTAGTTTTAGTTAAATGTTATATTTTTTTTTTTTTTTTTTTTTATTTAGATTGATTAATAAGTTAAAATGCTTATAATGTTAAAATGTTAATAATAAGTTATGATGTTATCTTTTTTTTTTTATGATGTATATTATATTACTAATTTCAAAGACTAAAATACACCAATTAAATAAGCCTGAAAAAGCTCAAAGACTGAAATACCTTAAATGTTTTGATTTGCCTAAATAAAATAATCACTACCTAAGTTTTTTCCTATTGCTACATGTATATTTTAATGTATACCAAGGAACAACACCCTAAATTCCAAGGTACATTGTATGCTGTACCTTGGACCATTCTTAAAATTTTTTAAAAAACATAATTTTAGTACCTAAGTAAACAATTGATTAAAAATCTGAAAAAAATATAATTATGTACATAAGTATATTGTCTACAAAATATATATTAGAAATAAACTTCAATATTCAAAATTAAGGGAGCGAGAATAAATTTTACAAAAACGGTCCCAAGGTACAACGCTCTCCCTATATGTGTGATAAAATTTTGCGTTTTTAATATTAAATAAAAAAATGTCAATATTTTAAAAAAATACCTACATTATAATGTGACTGAACTTCGCTCAGAATCGTTTTTTTGAATGCAATGGTATATCATTGCAATCAAAATTTAATTAAAATTAAACGCTATGATTCGACACCTATATCCCATGCGGCAGGAGTATCATGCTCTTCGTTTTGTTTTTTGTGTGTCCTGAAAAATCATGTTTCAGTACATAGCTGGTTTTTTCAAACAACTTTATTTTGTTATAAGATACTTATTTAATTTTAAAATATATGAAAGATTAATTGCATTATCCGAATCACTAAGTACTACTGGAGAATCATTTTTTGAAATTTTTAAATATACCATGGAAAAATGTACATTAGACTGAAATAATAATTTAGTTGAACAGTCCTATGATGGAGCTGCCAAAATGAGAGGGTCATACAATGGATTACAGGCGATAATTATTGTAGAAAATCAAAAAGCACTTTATGTATGGTGTCATGCTCACAGATTTAATTTAATTGTTTTATCTGCTTTCGGTTTTTGTAAGAAATTTATTTATTTGGAAATATGGAGAAATTATATACTTTTATTATATGCAGTAAAAAAAGATCAGATTTATATAAAAATAAACAAATTGAATTATATCCATAGAAACAAATAAAGGCTATTAAGAGTTGGAACAACAAGATGGAAGTTTAACTCATTTGCATTGTCTACTATACTTGAATCCTTAGAAGCGATTTCAGAAATGTTTGAAGAAGTAAAAAGATAAGAAAGTCCAGCTGATTCTAAAACCAGTAGTGAATGTAAATCACTGTATGGATTGCAATCCTATTTTCAGTCTTCTCGTTTCATACTAACTGCTTTTATATTTAAACATATCTTTATTGTTATAGGACCTTTAAATAAAATACTACAATCTCGAAATTTGGATGTATTGGCAGCTGTTAATTATTTTAAAAAATGGAAAAAAATTAACAATAATGCGTATGATGCGTATAATGGATAAAATATTTACAGATATTTTTGAAGAAGCGAAAAAATTTTCCGATGAACTTGGTGATTTTGAAATTAACAATTTAAAGTCATTCAGAAATAGAAAAAGATATATAATTAGAATATCAGGTGAACTTGTTACTGATGAACCTATTGATAATCCTATACAATACTTCAAAATATCAGTATTTTTTGTAACAATTGATATTATTCTACAAGACTACAAGATAAATTTTTTCAAATTCTATTTCTATTATGAAAGATATTGGTCTATTGTCCTTAAATAGAATGAGAGAGATTACTCCTGTACCACATAATGCATTTAAAAAAATATGTAAATAATATCAAGAATCTGTAAGAAATAATTATACAGAGTGAGTCTCGAGGATTTGACAAATGGAATAACTCTGGATCTAGCCAATATTTTTTTATAATTTTTTTTTTTTTTAATTATTCTTATACACTGGCGCTACAATTATAGTACTTTAATTTTTTTTTTTGTATCTAAATAAATAAATTAAAAAAATAACTTTTTATTTATTTTTTAATTTTTAAATTCAAAATAGCCATTTTGTAGATTTATATTTAAGAAAAATTTTGGCGTTAAAATTTTTTCTTAAAGTTTTTTCATTTATTTTTAATGATTTTTTGAAGTTAATGAAAATATAATATTTTTTCATAATTTCAAATATAAAAGTTTACCGACTATTGTATCAAATTATCATTATCTAACTATTTTCTCCATGCTATTCGCATGTACCACAATACCATCACGTGGTTAATGATAATTGATAGTTATTGAAATAATTAAATGCAATAAACAATTGATATTCAATTGATAATTTGCTATGGTATATTGGTATCTTTAACAATATTATAATTTACTCATTTTAGAAAATGTGTGAAAGTGAAATGCGTAATTATATTTGAAGCAATTTACATATTGATTTTTGCCTTTTGTTTGTGACGTGTTTCAATTTAAGATTATTTATTTTTAATACTTGTTTTTTGAAAAGTCTTATAACTAAAATATTAAGTGACTGACAACAGACCAAACAACCAAATGTCCAACTCCAAGTTAACATTGTGGATCATTATTTGTACAGTCTTACTTAAGAAGCTGGAATAAGAGAAACTTTATTCATAGGAGTATCATTTAATTATTTTAAGATTACATATTCTTGAAAAGTAATAATTTACAATGTTTAATAATATAAACATTATTAGTTATACCAAATTACAAACTATTCTAGAATTTCATACTCTTAAAAACTTTTTGAAAAGGCAATAGCGGTTATACCTAATACTTTTACTGCATAATTGTGAGAATGGGCGATTGTAAATTCCGCCCGAAGCGAGCAGGTAATAAAAATATTTATGGTAAATTCCGCCCGGAAAAATATCCAGGTCAAAAAATGTACATGTAAATTCCGCCCGTAAAAATATAGAGGTAAAATAAAAAACATGTAAATTCCGCCCCGGTTAAAAACGCTGCGGTTTTACCGCATCCGAATGTGCATCGTGTAAATGTTATATTATATTAGGCCCGATGCACAAGTGCGGTTTTTGCCGCAATCCAACTTGCATGCGTAGTATACTCGTATTGTTGATTAACCACACGTGTTCATCGGGCCTTACAATTTAAAACATAATATTTAATAATATTATCTAATGCATATACATTTTTTCCTGTATACGCATGTTTTCAGTTTTTCCCGGTTGTGTGAATGCTTATATTTAAACACGGCAATTTAATTTTTTTCAAACGTCTATTTGATTAATCGTATAGTGCGAAACCATCTTAAGTTGAAACTGCAAAATCGCTTTGTCGTCGTATTTATCTGAATTTCCCATGGAATAATTGAAATAGAAATTACATTATTTAAACTCGTTTATTAGATTATGGGATTGACATTTAAAATTATGATTAAAACTTAGAAATTTTACAACTGTTAATCTATTTCAGTGTACAGTACGGTCAGTACGTATACATACTTTACATCACTACGACTATAATATACAATATTACAAAAAATGGCAGCTCAATTTATTGTTTCAGAGAGAGGAAACAATCAATTACTTTTTGAAAATTATAAATTTTCAAAAGTCAATAGGCCTTTAGCTTCCGGATTAATTAAATGGCGATGTATTGATAAAAATTTTAAAGCTTTTGTAAAAACACTTGGTTATAATACAAGGATTGATGAACAATATCTTAATCACACACACAGTGCAATTAGGTAAGTAAAAAATTAATGAATAAATAAATAATAAATAATAAATAATAATTAATAAATAAATAAAATATTTATAATAAATTAAAATATAATATTTTAGTGATCAAAATATACAAAGACAAGTCGCGTCTGTATCTGCAAAACGTAAAGCTGTTGAAGATATTAGTGAAAGACCAAATAAAATTGTATGTGCGGTGATTAAAAATATTCCGGCTCAAAGTGAAGCATTAGAAGTAAGTGATTTGCACAATATAAAACGAAATCTTTACAATGCAAGACGTAAGAAATTTCCCTCTTTACCGAAATCTGCGGAAGAAGTTCAGAATATAATAGACAATTTGGAAGTAATGACAAATCGAAACGAAAATTTTATTCTAAATAATGATAAACAAAACGGTATTATCATTTTTGGATGTAAATCAAATCTTGAAATATTATCATCTGCTGAATGGATTTACATGGACGGTACATTTCAATATAGTTGTAAATATTTTTTACAACTATTTACTATACATGGCTATTTTAACGGTCATTATATACCTTTAGTATTTTGTTTATTAAAAGGAAAACATCAAAATATATATTATAATTGTATTAAATTAATAGTTGATCTTTGTAATGATAATAGTTATTTGTTTGAGCCAAAGTATGTTGTCATAGATTTTGAAAAAGGAATACATAACGCATGTAAATCAATTTGGCCAAGTATTCAAATATATGGTTGTCGTTTTCATTTATTGCAATCGTGGTATAGGTATGTTCAAACAGTAGGATTAAGTGTAGAATATAAAATCGAAGGTTCAGTTATAAGAAATTGGATAATAAAATGTTTCGGTTTAGTTTTTTTAGAGGCCGAGATTGTCTTTGATTATTTTGAAGTATTTTTAAATAGTTGTAAACCAAATGACCATAGATTATCACAATTTTCGGAATATTTATTAAAAAATTATATTTCCAATGAAGCGGTTTTCCCTCCAATTATATGGGCTGCTGCCACAGCAGATTTAAATAGGACCACTAATGCCTGTGAACAGTGCTGCAACTAGACATTTGGGGGCTTAGGTGCAAGTCAAATTTTGGGGCCCCTTATAATCATACAAATTAAAATCCAAATTTATTTATGCATAAATAAATAAAAATATAAATTAGTAACATAATTTTTATTTTTATATTGTAAACTATTAATTATTATTTTACAAAACAATTTCACTTAAAATTAAAATTTTATATACACTTACAGTAAAATAAGTATTATATTTTATATCCATATATACTAATTAAAAATTATACTCGACTAGTAAATTATCAAATATTGAAAAAAATTATTGATGATTTTGCTTGTGACTTACTAGAAAATTGTGTAAAAACAAATAAAATTAATATATTAATTTTTTTTTTTTAATTATAATTGCTAATAAGTATTAATAGCCAATAGGTTAACTGAAACTAATATACCTAGTAATATATACCTACCTAATAAAAATATGATTTATAGATTGTTGTAATTCTATATCTTGCATCAATTTTAAATTACATTGAATTATTTTTAAGTATTTGGTAATTTATTTATCACTCAATATTCAGATAGTCAATAATAATTTATTAAAACTTTGTATGTATGACGTACGATGAACCAAAGTATTTAATAAATAAAAAATTATACCTGTGTAAGAAAGTGTTGATGAACTATTTGTATATTTGTCCAATGAACCACGTAATTTTTTAAGTTCCGCAAGCTGTATTTCTTTATTTTTTCTTTTTTGTGCACCACTAGCATATATTCTTTGTCTTTGCGACATTTTAAATAATTTTAAATTTTACGTATGTAATTTTAACGTAGTGCAAGAACTAAACACAGTCCTAGGACATAGACACCTTGGACAATAATATTTTAAAAATATAAAACGACGAAAAAAATGACAATTATTTTATTTTTAGACATAGATACCATAATAGCACACTATTACCACAGATAACAAAAAACTATATTATCTGTTTTATGTTATCTGTGCTATTACATAATTTTTCATCATTCTATTATAGGTAGGTAATCAGGCCCTGATTTACCAATTCAGAGGCCCAGTGCAATTTTAAAGTATGGACCCTTTTTTCACTTCAATCAATGCTACATTTATGTAGGTATATAGTATATAGAATATAGGTACTGCATAGTGCCATAGTGCATACTATACATTATATAAATTAGGTATATCATAAAAAAAAATAAAGTAATAGTATTAAAAATCTAATTTATTTATTACAAAACAAATGAAAATTTTTAAAAGTTGTATAATTTATAAACATTTTTTAGCTTTTTGTTTTGAAAATTCGTCTATTATATCGTCAAAATTTAAACTGGATGTTATATTATTTTCTATCGATAATATTCCTAATGTATCTAAGTTTTGTTGTCCCAATGTTGACCTTAATCTATTTTTTATGCGTTTCAATGATGATTTTAATTTTCTTTTTATAGATCACTTAAATATTTTTTTGACATTTTAAATGAAATATAAACAATAAAAAAAAACACGAGACGACACTACGTAATAGTATAGTAGACAGAAGTGTACTGTATGAAAATGTGCAACAATTTAATAATTTTATTGATATCATTTTGGTAATATTATTATTTTATATTTTTATCTATGAGAAATAAATTTTTGTCTCAGATTATGAGAAACATAAATATACGAGTATTTAAAATTTTTTTTTTTTTCGGTGCCCGGTGGGCCCCTTAACGAGTGGGCCCAGTGTAAATGCCCCATTTGTCCCTGCATAAATATGGCCCTGTAGGTAATAATATTATATTTATATTACTTTATGCGCTGTACAAGGCTTATCACAGGAAATCCCGCACCGTATAGGTACTATTTAACTTATTCTATGAAATTATAATTATTGTATAATATATTAATATGGGTATATATAGGTATAATATGATGATTATTATGAGTATATTTATGACTAATATTATCTTTTAATTTTAAAAATAATAATACTAAAATACAATATTGCTTTATTTTAATAAACTGTAATAATTATTGTACTGATACAAAAGTTTTTAGGTTTTTAGTTATAATTTACTTAAAATAAATAATCATTAATCATATTAAATATAATATTATATAGTATTAATTTTTAATTGGACGCGAAAAATTTGGGGGCCCTTATAATTTTATGTAGCCCTTTTGGGGGTGCCATGCACCCCCAGCACTCCCGCTAGGTGCGGCGCTGCCTGTGAATCATTTCATTCACATTTCAATAATAGTTTTAATAGTACGCATCCTAATATTTTCATATTTATAGACAAACTTCAACAAGTTCAATTAGAGAGTTATATAAAAATTAATAGTATAAAAAAACCATATAAATTTAAAAACTCAAATTCTAAGAAAAAAAATGAATACTTGAAAAATGTAATAATAAAATATAAAAATAACGAAATTTCTATTGATGAGTATGTACAAAAAGTTGCTCATTATTATGGAATAGAATAAACAAAATAAATAGTAATTATAATAATAATTATAAATCATTGACAAGTACTCGTATATAAGATATATATTTTTATATATTTATATTTATTTTTATTGACTGATGAGTTTATGTTTTTTTCATATTTTAAATAATTTTTAAACATTATAATTATAAATTACTGATAACTGATAAGTATATAATATATTTTTTTTTATTAAAACACATTATTATTATTGTTTTTTTCATATTTTAAATAATTTAAATTAATATTACTGATGA
>JAIUCT010000092.1:61245-73681 GCA_021307375.1 Tetraneura akinire
TAGTAAATGCTTAAAACAACATAGTTGTGAAGAATGTATAAAATATGGACATAGTCAAACAAAATTAAATAAGTCATTTCTCTTATGCTATTTCAAAGCATATGAAAATCAAAATAAAACAACATTTGGAAATCTTCAAATGCCACATAATGATTTTCATGATATTTTTGAACTTGAGAATATATTTATAGAACATTTTCCCATCATATCAGTTGAAAAAATGTAGGTATCAAACTTAAAGATGCTTTTTATAATGTACCTTTTAATCATCCATGTAAAAATTTTGATCAAGTATTTTTATTAAAATTATATGTAAGATTTAGAATTTTTTCATCATTAAAATTTTTAAATAAAGAACTTATTTCAGAAAGAAAACGTCAAAATAGAAAATTAACAATTTTAAAACATTTATAACTTTGTATAATCTAGGCTTATAAAAAATTAATGTATATTATAATAACTTATGTATTATTATTATGCTTTATTATTATATTTTAAATTTTTATGAGAATTAGACTAATAAAATAATTTGATGACAAAGACTTGTATTTTTTATATTTTTCAATACATTTTATAATGTGGTTACACTGATTGCTAAATAAGAATATGGCCGAAGCGTTTTTAGTGATAAGTATGCTTCCCAATGTTAATTATTATTGTTAATTATGTTAATTATTGTGATATATTTTTTTTTTTTTTTGTACATAATGTTTTATAATATTTAATTTTATTTATATGTTTTCAATAATTTATTATACATTATACATTATTTGCATTATTTATTGTTTTAGTTTTTAGATTCAAAATGCAGTACTTACTGTAAGCACTAAAATACCTACTATCAAATGAAACTAAAACCGACTGAAATTTCATTATCAGTTTGACAAAATGACAATAATATCTTATAACACAATGTAGTAAACCCAATACGTTTACTACTTAATATTATTTTTATTATATAAGTTGTTTACCACTCGGAGACGCATAATCTCTTTTTCTTTTAAATACAAGCCGAAGGTCTTTTTAGAAACCTAACACCGGGGGTAGACGAACCCGATAAAAACGGTAAACACATTTTACCACTCCAAGAGGATTAATGTCATATAACAGATATAATGTATAAAACTAGTTTGAGTACGGTACGTGAGAACCGTCTTCCACGCCGGGATGCACGGCCTCGCCATTCTGTCATCCGAAAACAACAAGGACCCAGAAAAACATATTATTGTTTTTCTTAAAATCCGGTAACCCTTTCGAGGTCACCAACTTATTTACGTACCGACGCACAAATGTCATGTAACAGATATAATGGATAAAACTAGTTTGAATACGTGAGAACCGTCTTCCACGCCGGGGCGCGTCATTTTGTGATCTCCCGAAAACAACGGCGACTACTTAGAAAAAACATATTTTTGTTTTTCTCTAAGTACGACGAACCTTCGAGGCCATCTACTTATTGTAACAAACAATCCTTTCTTCTCTCCTAAATCCGGGTGGACTTACTATATATACAGGTGATGGTGCATGTTAGTTTTTAGATGTGATTTTGTATTCTTACGAGTCGAAACGCCGTTGACGCTTTCATTACTTTTAGCGTTGGTCAACTGCTGAGTAAACTCATTTAGTCTTAAGAATATTTAATTATTATATCTCAGGTAGTGTTCTTCACTATCTTTATACTTTTTAAATAAATAAACTATTTTTACATTTTAACTTTGTGAAATTGTTAATTTATTTAACTCAACATCGCTGAAGTACTTTCGAGAAGCCGAGTGGAACTGACTTCGTCATATAAGCGTAGAACGCGTTGCATTGTAGCGCCACGTATAAAGAATAGTTAAACTTATTATACGTGGATCACTACAACAATATTATGTATTTATGTCAATATACGTATTTCTTTGATGTAGCTTTCAGACTAGTTCTGGTCAATGTTCAATTACAAAACACAAATAATTATTATATTAATATATTAATATATATAAAATTACATATTAACTATAATTGAAGATAAGTAATGCACTACATATACACTGTATAAAAATTCCAATCTATAATTCTTAAAATTTGAAACCCACAATAATTAATATATTTCATATTACATAATATCTAATATATTATAATTATTATTTATTTAGAATTATTATAAAAATATAAAAAAAGAAAAAAAGAAAAAATTATTAAAATGATTAATAATTCTATCAAAATTGAACAAATCCATCGAGAATTCGAGAATCGAGATAGATACCAATGCTGGTATATTATTTTATCTCGATGACGATATCACGTAATTTTTCATGGACTAAACGGCATTCATAATATTATTCCATGAACTCTAGGAAGTCTATGCGAAACCTATCGACTCGGGTCCAAACTAATAAATTTTCGGGTCCAAATATTAGGTCCAGCGAGCTGCTTATTAATGTACAGCAGTGGGCTATCTATTTGTATTTAATCAATGATATAGATAACATATCGGAATATTCTGTATTATTATAAATAGCATGATTTATAATAAATTATTAACAATAAATAAATTTAAGGTAAGAATTCTAAAGTATCTATCTTCAAAAATTAAATTATTTTATAGATAATTTATAATTAAATAAATGTTTAAGGCGTGGCGTTAATAAAAAAAAACATTTGACTTGAAAATTCAGCTATATAGGTACTTTAAATAGTTTAAGTAACATAATTATGCTTATTCAAGTGGAATATTTGGAATTTGAACATTGTTAGTGCTTTTATATTTTGGTCTTATATCTATTAACTTTTATAATGTTATGTTATAATATGATCACATCATAAATTTGTACTCAATAAAATGATTCTTTTGTGAATTATTTTACCCGTACATATTTTTATTTAAATAAGTAAATGCAAATGTTTTTGAAGATATTGGTGATTTATATTCTGAATATAAAAAAAAAAAATAATAAAAATAATGCAACAACAGTACTTGAATTTTTCAAGTCAGCATTTAAAGATTCTCTGGAAAAAACTTTAGTCAAGTATGTGAAATTAATACATACCTACCATAATTAGCATATATTTATTACATTTTATTTATATAAGTACTTATGTTACACATATTTACAGCAATATATTAGAATTACAATTTAATAATAAAAAAAAAGTGAAAGTTTACATTATGCTGAATAGGTAGTACAACTTGAAGCAGAAAAAAAACACTCACTAAATAAATTGTAAGTAACTAAATTATAACAAATAAAAATATGAATAAAGTATAAAATTTATTTACAATAATGCTAATAAACAATTATTAGGTAACACTAAAAGTTCAAGAAAATATAATAATAGAAAAAAAGGAGAAATTATGAAATGCCCAAATGTTGGCTATAAATGAAATTTATATATATAATTTTTTAAATACCTATATTTAATGTAAAAACTATTATTATAATTTGTTATTTTATTACTTACATAAGGTAAATTCTTAAGAACAACCAAAATTCATTTTTCATCACAAAAATATAATTATAGTAATTTTAAATCTTTTTGAAATATGACATACAGAGTGGATTTATATGCTAGTATAATTTTTTAGAAATAAATATTTTAATATATTATTTTATTTTACATTATAATATTTTTTTTTTTTATATATTTTTAAATTTAAATCAAGAAATATTAATGTTGCTGTAAGGATACCTAAGAATAACATAAAATACAAAACTTTATTTTTGAAGAAAACATTGACTAAATTTATTAAGAAACTAAGAAGATATTAGAATCTACCTAACGGATTACTTAAGTAGAGTATTCATGTAAAAACTAAAATCTTTTATAATTAAATAAAAGCAACCAATGTTCCCAAAAATAATAAATAATCCACCTTAAAAGTACTGTGACAGAAATTAATAATAATTAAATACATAATTTATCCATCAGTACATAACTTTCACATTTATCAAGCTACTCTAGTGTAGGGTTGTAGATTTTTTAGTGAGTAAAAATCATAGAATGTAGTCTCTGTGTATGATAATTGATACCAGCTGGAAAATTTCTGATCTTCAAGGAAATACATATAATTATACCTACTAGATAAAATTGAATTAGTTATTATTTAATAGGTAATTTAATTATGAAGACATAAGAATGTAAATTATGTATTACAATACTTATAACATTATTAATTAACATATTTATTATCTAGGTTTAATACTTACATTATGTAGTATGACTGTATGAGTATGTATATTAAATGTTTAAGTGGTCGGAAGGCTGTATTCTGTAGGTAGATATTTGTAACGTTGCACTACATCCAAAATCATTACCTTTTACATATCTATGATCTGTCTTTATGAACGGAATATATAAACATAATAGCATTTTGTAAATACAGCATGTTGTTTAATTTACATTTAATTATACTCACAATTATACAGTACAAGTTTTTCAACCACTTTTGTTATTTCAAAATTTTTATGAATATGATATTCCAGAATAGTTGGTAATTTGGTATAACTAATAATGTTTATATTACTAAACATTGCACATAAATCTTTTTTTTAAGAAAAAGTAATGACAATTCTTTGAATTTTCTGTTATTCAAGATTATTAAGTAAGATGATACAAATAATTATACAAAATATTATTAACTTGGAGTTGAACACGATTTGGTTGTCTGGTCTGTTGTCAGTCACTTAATATATAAATAATTATATTAAGACTTCAAAAAACAAGTACTAAAAATAAATAATCGTTAATTGAAACACGTCAAAAACAAAAGGTAATAAACTAATAAGGCAATATCGAAATTACTTCAAAACCTATAAATTTATCATTATAAAACACAAAATTTTTTAAAATGAAAAAATAGTAAGAAAATAGTAAAACACTAAATAATATGCATCGTTGATAATAATTATGATAGATACCATGTGTTGAAATAATTTATCAATTGCTTTTAATTTTTTCAATAATTATTTTCAATTAAGTTGCGGTGTAACACCGCCACAGTATTCTTCCCCGGCACGAGGTACAACTGTTAGCGTTGGTCACACCTTCCCTTTCCCCTTTCCACAAGACTTTCATTTCCAGTTTTCCACGACACCGAGTCCGAACGACGGACTCGGCCTGTTTGTTCTCGACCGACCTTTCGACGAGTCGTCGTATGCGGAACACCGCGTTCCCTACGACTGACGAGGCAAGCAGCACTCGAGCCGCATGGTCGATCGGGTCGATTATTCCTTTTTATCCGCGATCATCCGCTTGATCGTCCCCCATCACATTCTCGTGTGACCGACGTATATTGTCTTGTGTTGTATATATAAATGTTCTTTTCTTGCTTCAATAAATATATTTTCTATGTGTTAATAAAACTCGTATGTAATTCATTATTTAATAAAGTTGGCGACAATACCCCACGTTTCGCCACAAAGTATTACCCACGAGATGAAATTGTGGTCAATGCGATTATCATGGAAAAAATAATAAAATAATATCGGTAAACTTATATTTTAAATAATGAAAAAATATTATATTTTCATTTATTTCAAAAAATCATTAAAAATTAATGAAAAGAGTTTAAGAAGAAATTTTGATGCCAAAATTTTTCTTAAATACAAATCTACAAAATGGCTATCCTGAATTAAAAAATTAAAAAATAGATAAAAATTAATGTACTTTAACTTAGCGCCGGAGTATAATAATAAATTTAAAAAAAAAAATTATAAAAGAAATATTGCCTAGAACCAGAGTTATTTCATTTGTCAAATCACTGTGGGACACTCTGTATATAAGACATCTTATAGGAGTTGGAAAATATGATTTGTGATATCATTTTAAGTACACTTTTAAGCCGTTTATGTAAGTTCATTAAGTAATGGTACATAGAAGTATTTTTATGGATGTTCATATATTAATAATTATATCTATAAATGTAATACATATCACGAAAATTGCCATAGTTTTAGAATTAGAACGTACTAGATGAATTACCCGTCTTCGCCCATGTGTAGTTTAAATTAAATTCTTAAATCAACACAAATTGTTGTGTTTTAAAGAAGAAAAAAAAGGTATTTTACTTCATGCTATCAAGTGCTAAAAAATTAATAGTTGCTGAATTATAAAGACAACAAAAATAATAATAATAGTATTTACAAATGATACTAATGATTCTATACACATAATGTTATTAAAAAATGTTCCTATAATTGTATATAACTTTTTTTATGAATATTTACAAATGATACGTAGTTGCTCAATTCTAATATGGTTTAAGTCAAAACCTCTTGGTATATCACATTTAGAGTTTTATTTTGTGGTGCATAAACGTACAAATGGTCAGGTCTTCCAACTCTAGAAAATGCCACATACAATTGTCCGTGTGAGAAACAGTTATTTTCTAAATCTACACCACAATAAGTTAAAGTCTGACCTTGAGCTTTGTTTATTGTCATTGCAAAACAGACTTTCATTGGAAACTCTTCTAAATTTAACTGGAAAATCGCTGGGGGTATAATTATGGTATTTTCGGTATAAATATTTTTTCTCCCTTAGCACATGAGGTCAAAATTTCAGCTTCGATTACATTTTTTGTAAGTGTGGTGACACAAAGCCTGAGACGTTCTGTCTCAATTTTCGCGTACATGTCTACCAAATACATGTTAAATAACTGCCGAAAATAATGTAAATAGTTGCTATTATTTTTCCGTATCGTGATTTTATACGAATAAAAACTAGATGCTGACATTTTTTTTTTTTATCTACTTCATTTTTCATGGGATCAAATTTCGGAATAGCGATGTTGTATCCGTCCTCACCACGACAGAACATGAGAGGATATTGTAGGGCATCATATGATCTATGTAATTCATTTATACGTTTCAACGTATTATTTCGACCATTAAGAACTATATCACGCGTTTCGAATTGTTGACCGTCTATTAAGACACCGACTTCATTAAATGAAGGTGCATTAAAACGTCCAGGATGATTGCCATAGGTTACTCGTTCTGCATGTATAACTATATTTAAGTTTTCCATATTTTCATATTCATGTGAATCTATAGCAGCCTTAAAATTTATTATAAGATTGTTATGTAAATGAAGCATTTTTTGTAAATCGATTACAATTATGGGGTCAAGGTTAGGAATATTTTTATACCTAAATTCAGCTTCGGAATTGTCATTGCCTACAAAGTATATTTGTAAAAACTTTGGTTCACTTGAATGCACGGGGAATAAACTAAATTATGTATTGCTAAGGCAGTACAGTGGTTTTTACTCAAAATGTAAATGACATTTATTACAAATTAAAATATATTATTATATTATTTTCTTTATATTTTTGTTTTATTTCTCTTATCTGGTTACCATGCAACATGTCTCTTTAATTACACGCAAATTTTATTTTAACCAGATAATACTATATCTCATTACTTATTATAACAGTTTAGCAAACATAATATTTTGAGAATTTTTATTTCCCTTATCTGGTTATCATGCAACATGTCTCTTATTTTTGCCAATTTCAGCCCTTTAAAAACAAAATTTTGAAAATCAGGCGACGTTGTGACACTCACGATGGTATTTTGAACAACGTTGTGAAAAAAAATTGGAAAAAAGTTTAATAGCTTCGTCACAAAATTGGTACATAAAAAAGGCCTGTTCTTTTATATATATAAGGATATAATAACGTATTATAAACTACTAAAGAATTTGGCCGGATTTTTTTAATCTATAAATAAATTGTTATTGTTTGCTTATTTATTTTCTCTCTTCAAACTTCATACAAGCTTTCACATACACTAAAAATTATGTTAGTTTATATTATAGCGACGAGTGTTATATACTCGTATTTTACTATTAATGATATCGTATATTATAATAGGTATCATGAAATGCTTCGACCGTTCATCAATAGTATTAACAACATTCCTATTCTAACCTATAACTTTATTTACTATTTTACTGCAGTTTATAGGGTGTTTATACTTTATTTGTGTCATCGTGTTTCTTCCTCATATTTGTCATTTTCTGCGACAAGCCTTAACGTCGAATGCGTGTGTGGTGTGACGAATAACAATATTTATAATATATATTTAATTTAATATAATTATAATTATAATTTAATATAATTAAATTATATAATTTTAATTTATATCAAGTGTTTACTTTTAAGTTTTAATATTTTATTGGAAAATGTCTTCTAAACAGGTAATTACTTTAAAAATTAATTAATAATAAATTATAGTAGGTACTTCAATACTTATTCATATCTTGTACATAAAACTTTTTATATAGTAGATATATAATGTAAGTAAAGCTTTGTAATAAGTATAAATCTAACCATAAAAATAATATAATTTGTAGTCTATTGTTATTTGGTGCTTTATATTTACAAAATAATAAAAATATTTAGATATAATTATAATATATTTGTATTTATAATTTACAGACACAAGTTATAACACTTGTGTAACAAACCTATTTTCAGAACTTATTAATTTTATTATATAATTATAATTTGTTTTTACATAAATGGTATATGATTTAGTGGATTGTGGGTTATTTCAAACAAGAAAATAAATTGTCTGTTAAACCAAAAAATTGGTTGATTATTTTTGGCAACATATGCATTTCAAAATGGCCAAAATCTGGCAATATTAAAAAAATGGTCGAAGAATATGTAGAAACAAGTAACGATTGACCAACATACCCAGTTAAAATAGTTTCTTAAAGGACCATACAACACAAAAAAACAACTTTGGCTTAATTGATAGATAATTAATTAAGAAAACTAACGGTAGTACTAAAATTTGTTTACGTCGATTAGTTTCCAAGTTACAGCTTTTTAAATATTATGTGTGACGTCATAAGATCACACGATGCGGCGGCGGCCTATGCTTTTATACAGGAATCGTCGACGCGGCCTTAGTTATTTGTTTATATATTTTGTTATACTCAACACTAATAAAAAATTAAGGCAATTAACATAAGTCTGTGTGTTTTCCTAAATTTTTGTGTACTTTTTATTGTTTTAAACTACATATAACATATAAAAAATAAATTTTAATATTTTGATTTTACCCAAAGGTTATTTTCTACGAACATTTTTATATGTAATATTTCATTATTATGTATTACTATTGACTTAAATAAATATTAAATAATTTATAATCAATGTTTTTGACGTACTTTTAATAATACTAGGAAATTGTTCATTTGTATTTTGTACTTTTACTGGTTAATGATTAGTGGAAACTATGTAAGTAAAAATTAAAAATGTAAAAAAATTCATATACTAGTAATTATTAAAAATTGTATTTAATTTTATATTTTTATCATATTGTATTAATTTGAAATTATAAAACTTATATATATTTAAATTAGTTTTTTAATCACGCATGATGTTTTCCACTCGGACGGAATCCAACGTAAACACCATTTTCATCCGGAAATGAACATCTAATCTTTGAAATTGAACATGATGGAATCACCACTCGGTTTCCTTTTCTAATTGTAGTCCAAGCATTTATCCATGACGTAAAATTTTTGTAAGCTAAATATCTCCATAATTTATTTTCCGGTTTATTCACACTAAGAAGTTGTCTTTTAGCTTTGTTTTTACATTTTAAAATTAATTTATGACGTGTTATATTTAGAACATCTTTGTCTAAAACTAATTTTTCAAATAAATTGTTTTTTGTAATACATTTATAATTACCAATTAAATTTTTTAAATTTTCATATTCCTGACAACATATAGACTCATGATCTGTCGGCATAGCTACACATTTTTCACATTGACACCAATTACAAGTTCCATTTCTATTTACATAATTCACGTTTAAACCGCGGGTATTATTTTCAAAAAAATTATCACTATTATCAGCTTCGTCGTCATGTTCATATTCGGGTTCGAATAAATAAGGACTTGTCATGATTAAAAATAAAAGCACGTATAATGTATAAAACACACAGAGCGCAAATGGCACGTCAACATTTACTAAATAATTTTTTCACCGTGTTAAAGATTATGAAAATCTTAAAATAAATATTAGGGATATACGTATGTTTGTTGTTATAATAAATAATTATATTTATACTAATAGCAATAAGTAATAACTAGGTAATAATAAATAAATAGGTAGGAGGAAGTTTATCTGTGAAATCATCGCGACAGTATGTTGTCGCTGTGTCGTGTCGCGATAACTACGACTGTTGTATTTACAGTGCCGGTTGCGGTAATGAAAATTACTATAATAACATTTTCAATATTTCATAAAAACTAAATAATAATATAATATATTACAGATTCTGATTCTATTTTTGTCTTTAGTAAACAAAAACACATTAAATACATATAATAGAAATTCAAAAATATAGTTGTACTGTGGGTAAATTATCAAGTAAAACGAGTAACTTTTACACGTGTAAGATAGATAGTTATAGCACAGATTAGATTAAACCAGATAGGACACTCGGCCGTTTGCTGAAAATGTAAACAAACAAAATCGACCTCACGTAAGAGTGGCAACATTGATAAAATGAAATTATTGTGACACGATTTAAAGGTATTTGGTAAATAATGTAAGCACAATTTATGTATAACAGACAAAACAGTTTATTATAATATTGAAAGTATATTTTACATATGCCGCGAGTGAGATGTTAGTAGCACGACGTATGTCAAAAGACAGAGGACCGGGACGACGACGGTGTTAGCCGTCGCCGCCGCGATCCCCCATCCTCACGTCGTGCGGGGAAACTTCCCTCGAACGGACCGACCGGACGATAAGAGACGACCACGGATCGTCGAATGGGTATTCCCAAATCGACGACCGCGTCAATTGTATACTCATTTTACCATAATATTGTAACAAATATTACAATATTATATCACAGATTAGATATATAGTGTTGTTAAATGGCGATTTATCATAAAATATATCAAATTAGTTTAGTACAAGGCTATTCCTTACTCTGTGGTACAAGGCCTTACATGTCATTTATATGCTAGGCCGTAATTTTGTATTTTAATATCATTGATTAGATCACGGTCTTATATAAAGGACCGTGGATTAGATTTAACTAAAAAAGTTTATTTCACATATTATAAGATTTATAATATACATTAGCAAAGTATATATTATATATTTTAATTTTTGTAAAATCATTAGACACTATACTCTGTTCCAAAAGAGAAGACACGGGTTCTGCGCATAGCGAATGACGGCCGATCATTGCCGACGATGTATACACCGTAATTAAAATGCGGCACACAATAGCCATGTACACTTGCACGGTTATCAGGTGACAGGTTATACGTATATTCGCCTAGTGTCATAGATGTCAACAATCCAAGCGCGCCGTATAATGGTTTTTAAAGATGCAGCTGGGTGTCAGAGGTCGCTGGTGACCATACGTGCATTTATCGGAGTAGGTGGGGAATGCGCGCCGCCGAACGAAAACTGGTCACCGCTTCGTGTCTTCTCTTTTGGAACAGAGTATAGACAGTACTTGATAGTTGAGAGTAATATAAGGAGTAAAAATGTGGATCCTATTATAATTTCTAAATTAAGATTTTTTTTATAATCTGTGTTACTACCATAAATTATCTGTAGCAGTATTTTTTTTCTATAACATTTATTTAAAAATAAATGTAAATAAAGATAAAAACAATTTTAGTGTTTAGATAAAAGATTATTATATACAGTATTGCATATTTTCTTTAAAAGAAATTTTTTTCGTGTTTAGTGGTTAATCTGCCGTCAGGTCGATTTTGGTTTGTTTACATTTTTTGAAATTACATTGCTTTAATAGGTAGTGTCAGGGCTATGGTTATAGCGAATCCGACCCAATGACGTCACGCGTCATTTTTAAATTCCTAATAACTCATTATATATTGTGAGTAGAAACCAGTGGCGTATCTAGGATTTTTTTCAAGGGGGTGATATAACCATAGTCTATAACCATAACTATTTTGTATATTAGGAGCCAAGGGGATAAATATCTTCAAGGAGCCTAGTATTTTATTTAAAACTATACCAACATTAATAATATTATACATTTATTTTCATAATAAGTACTAAGTTAGATCAGAAAATAATGTCCATTCTTCGTGGTTTTTGAGATAATTCATCCAACATTTCTTCTACATTAATTTCTATATCTCGATTCAAAAAAGGATCCAAAAAATTCTTTCCTGCGAAGATCCACTCGTTGATGTAATTGTTTAATCTAATCTGTGGTAATACCAGGGGTTGGACACTTTCGGGCGGCGAGGCGATAAGAGATATTTCTGCCGCCGTCCTATACCTACCGTGTTATTTCTTATCAGTGTCCATTCAGATTGTTCTATTCTGTGGTAATACTGAATACTAAGAAATACTAAGAATACCGTTATACAGAGTTATGGCTCAAGCATCTAAAAGAGAAATAAGAAAGTGAAATGAAAAAAAAAAAA
>JAIUCT010000092.1:74081-88395 GCA_021307375.1 Tetraneura akinire
GTATTTACTCATAATATAGGCATTATTGCATTAATGTTTTATTTTTTTCCAGTTTATGTTATGCACTATTTTATGTCTTCTGTCTAGGTGTACGAGTAATAATACCACATGTGTCGTGCAAAATATCAGGGAAAAGTATCCGGAAAGAAATGGAAATTACGTAGGATTCAAAGATTCAAAAACTCTACCATCATAAATAACTGATTATAGTAAATAAACCTTTGAGTAAAATCAAAATATTAAAATTTATTTTTGATGTGTTATATGTAGTTTAAAACAATAAAAAGTACACAAAAATTAAGGAAAACACACAGACTTATGTAAATTGCCTTAATTTTTTATTAGTGTTGAGTATAAACAAATAACAAAGGCCGCGTCGACGATTCCTGTATAAAAGCATAGGCCGCCGCCGCATCGTGTGATCTTATGACGTCACACGTAATGGTTAAAACGCTGTAACTTGGAAACTAATCGACGTAAACAATTTTTGATTGCATCCTTTATTTAATTACATTTTATATAATAATATTACGTAATAAAAAAAAAGCGATTTTTGTGTTGTATGGTCCTTTAATATTTTAGTAAGTTATTTATAAATTGTTTTATTTCTTAGAATTATTAGTGAAAAATTATTTATACAAATTGGTGACCTCACTGCAGACTTGTAATTTTTATGACTGTAATATATGTATTTGTTTTTGCATGGTTTTTTAAATGATTTTAACCATATACCATGCCTACAATTGATATTTATTATATGAAAAATAAATAAAAACTATCAACATTTTATCATAGATAAATATAAAAACTCTATACATGCAATAATTCGTTTAGGAATACTACGCCAACGTTCTTTTTCAATATTTAAATTATCTTGTATATTATTATCTACAGTGTTATGAAGGTCAAGTCACATACGTTTTTGTATCCATTTTTCTTGAGCTGTATTATGTGGAATAGATAATTCGTGTTCTTTTAAACGTTCACTAATCTGTTTTCAATTTGAAAATCCTATTGATGCCAAAGATCATGTAGACTTTGACGGAAACAAACGACAATAGAGACAAAATACTCGATTAACAGATTTAGAATACAAAAGCCAATTTCTAATCACATTTTCACTGTTGGCCATAATTCTATTATAATGCACTACACTGAATTTGCGACCTTCATTGTTTGATGAAAACTTATAATTTATAATTTTTGGAGGTGGGTTTTTAACTAAATAAATTTGTAATTTATCATTAATATTTTGTGGCCATATTACCTGGATCGTCGTTGTTGTTTTCTTCTTCGTGTACTTTTCTGCTCTCAATGTCTTCTTTCGGTCGTAAATCGTTTGATACGTATACTAGTTGCAAATTTTCATATTCATCACTATCGCTACTAGATTGAACTTCTACTTCTTCTGAATTAACATCGTCACTATCGCTCAATTGCAAATTCGCATTTATTTGACCACTATCGGCTATAGTATCATTATGGTCTTTTTAAAAAAAATTAAATAAACAATTTTTTTGACGTTCTTTGGCAATTTTAAGTTTTCGTTTTTCACCACCGCTTTTAAATTTTCGATATTTATCCCGTAATCGATAACTCATTTTAATTTTATTGTTTTATTATAAAACAAACCTGATGTCAACAGCAAACGAACACACACTACAAAAAATACTACTAACAAATCTGTTTACTTTCAATACTATATGCTCAATAAATATTATTTATTAATTATTATCACTGTTTTTCTGACGGTGACGACCGACGGCGATGTTTTAAATCTATTATTATCTAGTACTAATAAGTAATAACAATTCGACGAAAAACACGGTCGGTGGCTGCTGCCTGCTACCCGCATCACTACGGCTGATTTATTACGATTACGATTATATTGATTGACGTTGAATCTACTTCGCTATTTTGAAATTTACCAATTATATAAAACATACAATTTAAATTATACGACGATAATAAAACCAATTTTACTACTTTTTTGAAACGCGAGGCCCCAAATTTAAGCAAAAAGCGCAAGGCCCAGGGCCTGGGCCCTGCTCGCCCCTCTAAGGACGGCCTTGCAACATAGCTATACTCCTGTAATATAAAATCATCAAACTTTCTCAACATTTGGCGAACAGTATAAGTGAATGTTTTATGCCAATCGTTTTAGACTATTAACCTACAATATATTAATATTTTATCAATTTCTTATTATATGTAACATAATATATTATATTTTATATTATTTTAATTAAAATTAATTTATATTTATATAATTAAAGCAAACAAAAAAAATAATTTATAGCTTACAGCATTTGATTTAAATGATCTGCATGTAAGTTTTTGTTCAAACTCTTGAAGGTTGTCTTCATTAATAATAGGCAACAATAATTCAAATTCATCTTCTTGTATATTATAAGTCTCTTCGTAGTTTCTTGTGTGAGCTTCTTTAATTTGAAAATTTTGATCAGTTATCGATTGATTTATTTTATTCTGTGTTTGAATAATTGATTTTATGTCATTACGTACTTTTAAATACTTTACTTTTAAAACAACTCCCAAAAATTTTTCAACAAATTATCTAAAAAAAAATGTATGTATATTTTAATATTACCCATTACATATTTTCTCTTATCAGTATTTGTATACTCATCTTTGTTACTTATACTATTATTGTTATAGCTAACAGTTTGGTGTGTTTTTTTTCGTTTTTCTTATTACTGAATGTTCGTGTTTTGATGTACGTCGTTTGAAATAACTGTATCATAATTTGATAAAATTATCATCATTTCTACTTCACACATAATTGTGGGCATCGAATTTTTGGTACGTGTTATCATAACTTATTATCAAATTCTATTATCACGGTTATACTTCGTATGCAGCAAAATCGTTGCTAACGTTATCTTACGGAGACTTAACCGCCCCATTCTTCCTTAATTACCTCCGTATTACCTCCATAGTCGTAGTCCTTACCCGATCTATCTCATCTTCTTCTTCAAAACAAATTAGTGGTTCAGATGAAATTCTTAAAGCAATTAAACGTCTTCAGTCGTCTTAACTTTTAGCTGGTCATAAATCTTTAGCAAAGGAACTCAACTCAAATGTGGTATTAGTACTCTTACTTCCCGCGTTGACTCTCTCTCTCTTCAGAAATTACGGAACTACGTACTAGTAATTGAGTAGACAGAGTTTTTCGAGAAGGGAGCTGTAAGGATGGTCTCAAGAACTTTAAAAACATCAATCCACAAAGAGTGCTCTAATATTTGTAATAGACAACCAATTGCAATAACTGATCTTGCTAGTTTTTCATTTACTTTCAACTAGAAAATAAAATCCATTTATACATATAAGAGTTATGTATTTTATTTAAAAAATGTAACATATAAACTACCAAAAATGAGGTCACCTTGCACCGAATATTTCATTCGTCTAACATTAAACTTGTAAAGCTCATTTAAAAATTATTATAGAATTTCAGTCTTTTAGGTATGAATATTGGGTGTGATTCTACGTTTGTAAAATTTTAATAATTATAGAATATAATTTTTCATTTAGTGCAATGTTATATTAATGTAAGCGTCCACGTGTACGCATTGTACGTATCGGATGGATCGTATTAAACGGATTAATTTATGGTCGTGCGTCCACGCAAACGTCGTGTTGCAATCGGATTGCCGACGCGGAAGCCATTTGCAATCGGATTTCCGACGCGATATCCATTTGCGATCGGATTTTTAAATTTTTTCAATAACATTCGAATTTTCGTAGTTAGTAGACGAGTGGAAACTGTGTGTGCGATACAAAATGGTAAATGATGAAAAAGAACTTATCGTGATTGCTTTGTTAGCAGAAGAAGAAGAAAGAGTAAGAGAAAACATAACATGTGGATACACGATATATTTAAAAAAAGATTGAAATGTGGAGAATATCAAACGTTATTTACTGATTTGCTGAACGATGACGTAAAATTTTTTCAGTATTTTCGTATGTCTCATGTCAAATTTTCTACTTTTCTTAAAATTCTTAGTCCACATATATTGAGGGAGAATACAAAATACAGAGATGCCATAACACCCGAAGAAAGACTTGCTGTATGTTTAAGGTATGTATTAAAAACAATTAATTTTAGTTTTATATTTATAATATAAACATATTACTATATAACTACACTATAGTTATACTTTATTATCACAAGTATTATATTATTCTAATACATATTTTATTAATAAAAAAAATATCGAGAAACACATTTAAGAACGCAAATCCTTAAAATTTGAAGTTTTTTTTATATTATAATAATCAAAAATGCTTTATAAATTACTAAGAAAAAAAGTAGTATTTTTAATAGTAACAGGATAACAGTATATTTAATTAATTTTATGTACTAAGGTGTGGATAGTTTTATTTTTAACAATAAAAATGAGTATTCTTGTACGTATGAATATAAAATATGGTATAAGTACAAAGAATAAAAAAAATTCAAAGGGTATACATATTGGACTTGAAAGGGTTAATTATTAGAAAATGTTAAATATTGATTAAAAAATGGGTTATCTGCGTATAAGAACATTCGTTCACAGCAAAAAAAGGAGTTATTGTTGCATTCGAATTAGGCGACGGAGACATCGTTGAATTCGAATTAGGCGACTCGCACAGAATATGCAGTTTATGGCAGGTGAAGGTAATGTTGGTGGAGGCATTGTTACATTTGAAACAGAAGTTATTGAAGTTAACGCGAGCTTCATCACCGTGCTATTAACCATTTTAAACAATTGTGCCTTAATGTCAATTTGGTCTTCTATATTTGGTCTAAAGTTTTGACAGTTTTTGCCATGTTTATGAAAAACTCAATCATAGGATCACTGGTTACTTTTGACTTCTGTTTCATCTTTCCTTTCTTGATAGATATTCGTGAAGAACCTTTGCTGCAGTTGGCTCTTGTGAAGTTTGTGAAGCTGCCAACATCGGCTTTTGATGAACATTTCGTGATGATATCACGGACGATATGGATAGTGAATTTTGTGTATCGCTTACCTCATTTAATGTAGTAATATCTAAATTATTTAGATTAGATGGTGTTTCACACTGAACTTCATCGAGGTCACTGCCAACACTTATTGAGGCAAGGTTTGAAAGCCGTTCTTCCTCATCATTTAAATATGGAATTAGGAAAGTGAGCTCTTTGTAGTAATTGGGAGGCTTTAGTTTTGATGCTCCTTGGCCACTTTTAGTCTTGCGCAGACTCAAAGCCTTCCTATGGTTGTCTCTAGTTCTGGTCCACCGATCCTTGCATGCTTGACCTGTAATAATAAATTAACACTTTTAGATTCTGAGGGGAGCGAGAAATGTGTTGATTTTATAATGCTGTGTATTTGTAAATATATTGAGGAGTAAATATATATGAATTTGAGTATTTAAAATAATATAATTTATTATTCAAAATTCAATAATGGTGGTTATAAACGAAGTTCAAAGTAGTACGAATTTTTATTAAGTAGTATAACGAATTTAAAAATAATAATAAACATTCTATGATATTTGAATAATATTAATTTTGTTTTAGGTTTTTGGCCACTGGAAACTCTTTCCGATCAATTTCATTTTCCTTCAGGCTAGGTGAACTAAAGGTTTGCGAAGAAATGAAGAAACGAAGAATTGTGTACTCAACCTGTGAAGCTATATACCAGATCTTGCAATCCATAGTGATCGGAAGAAGTGTAGAAAGAATCGGAAAATGGATTTCGTGAAAAATAGAATTTTCCCAACGCAATCGCTGCAATCGATGGAAAGCATGTTATTATTCAACCACCACTACACAGTGGTTCAAATTACTTTTGTTATAAAAAACACTTTAGTATGGTGCTATTGGCCTTAGTGGATGCAAATTATAAATTAATAGTCGTAGATGTCGGGGCTTTTGGTAAAAACTCTGATGGTAGCATTTTACGAAATTCTCATTTAGGTAAGGCCAATGACATATTACCTCACGTCATAATTGGTGATGAAGCTTTCCCATTAAGCACAAATTTGATGCGACCATACTCACGCGACGAAGCACAAAGAAACGAGGGGAAAAAAGTATTTAACTATCGTTTGAGCCGTGGATGAAACACGGTAGAAAATACTTTTGGAATATTGGCACGGAAATTTAGAATTTCGAACGGAAGTTGTCTATGTCTCATGACCATATTGTGACTGTTGTAATGGCTACATGCTGCTTGCATAACTTTCTAAGAAACGACACGTGCCACTGGTCACACAATGATTTGCGTGTTTCTATTTCCAATATGAAAGGACATAGAAATTTAAAAAATATAGGTGGTAATTCGAGAAAAGATGCTTCAAAAGTTATTTTAACTCAACATCAGGATCGGTAGAATGGCAATTGAGGAGAGTTCAAGTTGGGAGGAGGTTCACGTGACTTACAATTTACTTACGAAATTTAATATTTAATTTATTAATAATATTAAATTATTTAATATTTATAAATATTAAATGAATTTAACAAATAATACAAAAAACATTAATAACAAATTATTTTGGTGAGAGTCACTTGTAGAAATTTTATTAAATAAAAATACCCAATGTCTACAAAAAATTTTTGTTTTTATTTCAACAAATACGTATTTCGAAAACAATGTTTTTATCATCAGTGTTAAACAAACACTGAGTCGTTCGGTACGGATACATTCCTTTTATAGCAAAACGGTTGTCGTCATCGATTGTTCCCCACTAAGTAGCGCATTTATCGATGAGTCCTACCGATCATTACATTTTAATTGGATAACAGTTTTAATATAGAAAACCGGATGACGTCATCGATTTTTACACGCTAAGTAGCGCATTTATCGATGAGTCATACCGATCATTACAATTTAATTAGTTAACAGTTTTAATAAATTATTTTGTAGAGGATTTAGATTCCAATTTAACAAATTGTTTTTATTTTTTGACATTTCTATTGCTTCCCTTATGTTTAATTCTTGATTATTTTGGACTTCTTTTAATAATTTTATTGTTTGAATATTATGGTTCTCTTCTAATACGTGTTCTGCTATTGGTGATTTGTTTGTTTCTTGATTTTTGATATTCCTAATATGTTCTTTAAACCTAATTCCTATGTTTCTTCTAGTTTGTCCTATATACTTTATTTTTTTTTTATTTTTTTTTATATATACTTTTTTCACAATTTTCGCATTGAATCTGGTAAATTTCTGACTTTTCCGTTTCTTTTATTTTGTCTTTGGTATTTCCTAATAGACTCATTAAATTATTATTTCTTGCTGATACTATATCAATGTCATATTTTTTGAAAATTTTTTTGAGATTTTATTTGATATATGTGGTATGAATGCTATGGCTGTTCTTTTATTACTATTATTTGCATTGCTTTGTTCTAGGGTGCTGATATTTCTGATATTTTTCCGCCATTCTTGTTTCTTTATTAATTTTAAGATCATTTCTTTTTCGAATCCATTAAAATTTGCTATGTTGATTATTAATTCTTTTTCTTTTTCGAAATCTGTTTTATTCATCGGGACGTTCACTAATCTGTATACCATGCTATTCCAGGCTGCCATTTTGTGTTGCCAACAGTGATTTGATGTATATTTGATACATCTGTAAGTGTGTGTCTTTTTCTGTATATTTCAAATTCTAATTTATCATTTGATCTTTTAATATAAAAACGGTAACTTTCCTTCAATTTCTTTTTCGCTTGTGAATTTTATTGTTGAGTATTGGCAGTTCAAGTTTTCAAGGAAATCTTCTATGTTAAAATCTTTATCTACTATTGCAAAAATATCATCGACATACCTAATCCAAGTTTTTGGGAAATGGTTAAGTATTTTTCTGTTTTCTGTTTCAAATTTGCTCATGAAAACTTCTGCTAAGAAAGGAGATAGTGGAGGTTAGGTTATTTTTAAATGTCATAGATTCAAACACTTTAATAGCTTCATGTCAAAATGGTATGTGCGGCGAATTATTTTTTATAGCACATTTCAATGGTTTTCCATCTATAGGTTTTATTCTTGATCCATTTACAGAATCAAATACTTTATCAATGAATAAACATAAATTAGCAGTAACTTTGGTATTCGACAATATATTGTTACGAACCGACCTTTCGTATCAGAAATTATAAATAATGTATTAATGGAAACAGAAGCTTCACAGTCCGTGGGAACCGATATTTTTATGTATACTAATAATCTATATTAAATATTAAATGTGTTATTGTAAAATATAATCTAAATAACATAAATTATAAATTTAATAATAATATAAATAGTATAATCTAAATAATATAAAATCTAATAAATAATTATATCTAAGCACAAACAAGTATGTTAATGTATGAGTATGTATTTATATAGAATCGTTAAATATTAAAATATCAAATGCACACATAGTTATTGTTAAGTATAATATAAAATTTGTTATAAAATCATCTGGACCGATAATTTCATGTGTCAAAACGACAACAATAACAGGACTCTACGAATAATAAAGGACCTGAAGACAGACGATCACTCATCAGACAGACGACCAACGGTACCCAACATCATAAAACCTAGCCGAGACAACCAAACATTGACTACAGCTAACTACATACGATCATAATCATAGCCACTTGAGACTTGCATCGGACGATATATAGATGAGCAGTTCATCATAATTGTATTTTATTTTGTATTTATAAATATTTTTGAGTTTTGTATTTAATAAATTTAATTTAATAATTTTAACTACCACACATATTTGATTCGATAATATTGGTTGAACTGGCACGCAATAATATTATTTCTTCCTGTAAATAAATGTAATTTTTAATATTACTTATATTAAAACCGATGAAATATTTACCATAATCAGCCATGAGTTTCATTGTTGCTGCTACTCTCTGGCTGAATATTTGTGCTGCGATCGACACACAATCGACACAGAATTTTTCTGGCATTACATGTTAATTTAGGCTGAGTGCGGAGTCCATGTATATCATTTTTTTTTTATCAAATTCATATAGTGTCTTAATATGATCCCGTGATGCTTCCTGTTCTCCATTCCAATTAAATTTTAAATTTTTTGTAAGTAAGTTGTTACGCACACATTTTAGAAGATGTGGGGATCATATATATTAATAATTTCTTCGCCATTAATTTTCTAACCCATATACCTATTTTCAATATTTGAAGCAAGGCAATGTTTCTTTGTTTCTCCTTTCAGCCAATTGATTGCGGTTTGGTTTGTGTTATTTTGATCACAGATAAAAGCTCTAATTTTTAAGCATGTAGTTTGAACAGCTTTAATAACTTCTTTAATACATTTTACTAAGTTTGGAGTTTTTGTTGTTCCTTGACAAAAATAATATGCTATAGGATGTTTATATTTTTATGTATACCTCTAAGCATAAACACAAGTACATGGTCAGTTACTTTAGGTAGTAAATTTTAGATAAAACTATAAAGCCCAAATATTTCATCATTTTTTTCAATCGTACATTACGAATTTACGATAGAATGTAGGTATATAATATAATATAATGCTATTTATATCGTTCAACTTCTCACTTTGATATTTCATATTTTTAATTATATAATTATTAATTCTAACACAAAAAGTTATTTTCTGTAAAATATTTGTTATTGTTTTTTTTCGAAGGGAGTGAAAATAATGTTGATAGGAATTTATAGCCTATAGGTGAAGTTATGTATATCGATAATGCTGTAATTTTGTCATTAACCTGTTACGCCTTTCTTTTAATTTAATTTTTGATATTTATCAGAGATGTGATGAAATCTAAAATTACTGAATTTACTTTTTCAACTATTTGGTTAATGATTAGACAAACATAAGCAAACATTTAGCTATTTTCAATCTAATTTTAATGACTGAATTTTTTTTTCTTTTTTTGATAAACTTTGCTATCTCTTTTTATACTCTAATGCTTCATAAATTAACTTTCTCCAGTTTTGTGTCAGATCATTTCGTTTTAGAACACTGACAGTTTAAGTTTAACAGTAAAAGTGATTTATTATTCTTCAAAGTAGATACTTCATGAATTACATTTGAAAATAAAATAAATATTTATATATAGTTGTTTTAAGTAAATATAGTGTATGTATCATAGGCATGCACATGGGTGTTGCAATATTCAATATTTTAAGACGCTAGTGGCTGGTGATAGACATTTAACTTTATAATTAAATATAAATAAATACCTAAATTTTTTTAATTTAATGCATGTGTAATGCGTATAGAAACTATATTAATGTTTATTATTTTCTAATCTAGGGAGTACTATGTTTAATTTATTATTATTTTGGCTGGATTCGTAAATAGTGAAAAAGTATTCGGATCGGGAGCCTCGAGGCGGTCCGGGCCCGTCGACGTCCACCGACCGTAGGACCACCGAGCTTCGGCCCGCTGGTCGCGTCGCCGGATAGACTACCATGTAACGGTCAACTCAGAACTGGCACGGACCAGAGGAATCCGACTGTCTAATTAAAACAAAGCATCGCGATGGCCCGCGACGGGTGTTGACGCGATGTGATTTCTGCCCAGTGCTCTGAATGTAAACGTAAAGAAATTCAAGCAAGCGCGGGTAAACGGCAGGATTAACTATGAATCTTTTAAGGGATCATGTAGTCATGCAACTAAACCCAATGAAGTGTGCGATTCTAACCCTCTTGCCGTCGGGCAGGGACCGTAAGGTAAAAACAACCGCGGAGTCTTACTCCGTCGGGGAAGATACTATTCCTTCACTCACGATTTCCTCGCTTTGGCAGTACTTGGGTCTGGAATTAGTAGGAGGATGGATGGCCTTTGGTTCGTCCGGCACCACGTTTGCCGCTGCGCTTAACAACATCTCAGCGCAGCCGATGAAGCCACAGATGAGGCTGGCCATCTTGTGAGACTACCTGATACCGAAATTTATCCATAGCTTGACTCTCGGTTATGTAATCGCAGGCAAACTTCGAACGCACGACCATCTGAGCGGGCTTCCGTACGCCGTTGGCTTGACCTCCCTACTTCATGTCACAATTCGTACAGCCACGGCCCAACATCGGCCGGTGGGCTTAGCGTCCCCGACTTGGAACGAGAAATCCCTAGAATGAGAGCGCAGAGGCTCGGAAGACTTGGTAACTCGTCCGTCTTGGCCGTCCACGAAGCGTTCAAGATCCACGGGTCGAAAACGTTAGCGGGTGCCCAGCGTGCGGTCGATAAGAACCTGACCAAGCAGAGTCATCATCAGTCCTTACATGCGTCCGTGGACGGCTGCGAGCTACAACTTGCCTCGGACGCCGCGCCCTCAGTTAACTGGTTGCGCCAACCCGACGGTATCCCGGGGCTGAGTTCCGCCAGTCGCCACCAAGTCCGAAGCAAAGCAAGCGAAGAGGAGAGAGTGGAGGAAGAGAGCGAGGTCGGAGAGGAAGGCCAAGAAAACAGAGGAGGGGAAGAAGGCTAGGGAGCGTCGGGCGCCTGTTCAGACCAGGGCAGACGAGGGCGCGTCCAAGGAAGTGAGGAGGAAGAGGGACACGGCCAAGGAAAAGGAGGCCAAGAGACGGGAAGAACTAAAGTTCAGGAAGCCGCAGAGGGCGTTCATCGTCTCTGTGGCTGGTGAGAAGGTTGAGGAAATGAAGAAGAGGTTTTGGTCTGAGATAACGGCTAAGGTAGGAGTCCCCATGGTAAAGGGTACCAGTACTCTGCCAAGAGGGGACATTCTTCTGCGGCCAGGTGATAACAAGACGTGTGAAGAACTGAGGGAGCTGGAAGCCTCAGGAAAGCTCAGCGTCAGGGACGAGAGGCTGAAATAGCCCAAGGTCTTGTTATACGACGTTGATATGAGTACGGAGTAAGGAGAGTATCCCGGGTCTGATATCTAGACAGAACCCGACCCTCAAGGTCAGTGAGGAGTAGGCATCAAACCCGTATTTCAGAAGGGACCACGGGCTGATCCTATTGTGATGATTCTGGTTTGTCCGAATAAGACCTGAAAAATTTACAGTATATAATAGGAATATTAGGACAAACAATTATTTGGAGAGTTACCATGCTGCTCCATTACGATTAATAAAACTTCATCCCAAAATATGGGAATTTATTGGTACAGTTATAACTTATCAGCAATAGCTTTTGTTTATCTGTTGTAGTAGTAATGTTGAATGTTGACATATAATTATTTTTTTATTTGTTTGTGGTAATGTGTATGTATCTAACACTTGATGTATATTGTGTATAATTTCATCCTTTATGGACCTATGATATATAAAGTATAAATTTATATCAATAAGTAATATTATAATAATATACTTTTACTTTATTTATAGATCAGTTAAGGTTTTTAGAAAATCAGAAATGTGTAGAATTTAAACAAATGTCTTCCGATATGATTGTATGTAATCGTAACTATGTATATTTATATTACAATTTTTTATAAATTATTATTACTATGATACAGATTCGTTCACATGTCTCGTCAAAAAGAAGGGAATGTAATACCACTATTATTAACAGCTTCACCGAAGAATTACTTATCGATTATGATGATGATCGAATCGTTACATTTTTAAGAAGAGCGGGTCATCGAGTAGATGGATATATAATTCAAGAAATTGGTCCGTATCCTGGTAAGTTAATTTGTTTAGAAACATAAAAATCACAAAAACATTATTTATTTATTGTTGTTCTAAACGGGCGTAGCCAAATTACAAAATTTAGTTTCATTAACAATCGTTCGAAAAATATAAAACATAATACATCATAATATTTATACATATATAGAAAATGAAAATAAAAATAACATCAAAGAAGGAAAAAGATATTATAAAAACAATTAGAAATAATAAATAGGTGGTACAATATTATTAATTAGTAATTTTTAATATAGAATTACAATACATCTTGAATGAGTAGAAGTTAGGTGAGATGAACAAATCAATATTTAATTTATTAACAGTATCCATTAATCTATTACATGGTGAATTTTTTGTATAATTTGTAATATGAGTATTCAAATAAAAAATGTTATTTGACCGTGAAATACGATTAGGAGCGAGGAAGGATAAACGACATTAAAAGTCAGGACAATCAATAGAACCAGTCAAGAGCTTATATAAGAAATATAGGTCTAAACGTAGACGATGCTGTTCAAATGTATCAAGATCGAAAATTAATAAAAGTGGAGCATATTCAGAATGAGGTTCTCTAGGAATAGAGCATTTGAATGAGAGAAAACGTAAAAATTTATATTGTACCTTCTCCAATTTAGATTTATGACCAGACTGATATGGCAACCATATTATAGAGCCATATTCACAAATGGAACGAACTAAGGAGCAGAAAATAGATTTTAAAGTATTTTGATCGGTAAAATCGGCACAGTTATGATTAATAAATCCTAAGATTTTGTATGACCTATTAACAATATACGTAATATGACAATCAAACTTAAGTTTCGGATCAAACAAAATACCAAGGTCTTTTACAAAACTCTCAGTTCAATGCAATAATTCATTATTTAAATAATAATTAAACTTTGAAACCACGCGTGCTCTAGAAAAAGTCATTATTTGACATTTATTAATATTAAGAGTAAAGGAATTGTCAATGCACCATTTGTAGAGGATAAGTAAATCAGATTGAAGCAATACTGCATCTGCACTGCACTGCAAACATCAATTTTGAACATTTTTGAAAACTAATATCATTTATAAAAATTAAAAATTAAATTGGTGGTAAATGGGACCCCTGTGGTACACCTGTGGTAACATGAAATGGGGTAGACCAATATTCTTTATAAACTACAATTTGACGACGATCTCGGATAAAAGACTTAAGCCATGATAAGAAAGAACCACAAATACCAATCTTTTCCAATTTCATAAATAAAATTTGATGATTCATTTTATTAAATGCCTTTGCAAAATCAGTATAAATAACGTCAACACTATAATTAACTGCAAGAGCGTCTGATACAAAGTTATGAAATTTAAGCAAATTAGTAATTGTACTTTTATTTCGTCTGAAACCATGCTGATCACCTTTATGATCACTTTATTTAAATCAAATTAAATTTTGTTTGCAACTATACTCTATTCAGAATAACCTTGCCAACGGGTCGGACGAAAACTCGTCCGGTTCACGCATGTTTTTTGCCACGGTGAGCGCTGATGTTTGTCGTGTGGCCGCCGTAGACGCGCCGCATGTTTATACGTAGTGAACAATAATATCGTATGTTTTCTCGATTCCTAATTGTTTAAATATATAAGTAATTTTTGTAAATAACTGTTTAAATATAATATATATATTGAATTTT
>JAIUCT010000092.1:88405-158092 GCA_021307375.1 Tetraneura akinire
GTAAATAACTGTTTAAATATAATATATATATTGAATTTTTTAAAAAAATATAAATAATTTTTGCAAATATGAAATTTATATTAATTTTTTTTAATTTTAATTTCCTACTAACATTATAATATGTATTGATATCTATTTGGTTTTAATAATAATTGTATACAACGTATATTGTAAAGTATTTGTGTTTGGTGCAGAACAATAAGGTAGAAGTACAAGAAATAGTGAAAAAAAAAAAATAGAATATACAATATTACTTTAATACGTATTATACGTATTATGCGTATTATTTTATAATAATTATTATGATCGTTTGTATACACGGCGGCGGTTACCGATAGCGACGAGTTACGGAAGCGGCCGAAAACTAACGACCAATCACAGCGCACCTGACTCTCGCCGGGGGCTCGGACGGTTGCCGGCGGCTCAGTCGGATGCGCAAAAGTTGGCAAGGTTATTCTGAATAGAGTATAGTGATACAAATATTTTAGGTATAAGAGAATGTAGTGAAATTGGTCGATAATTACAAATATTAGATTGATCGAGAGAGGGTTTTGGAATAGGACAATGATCATTTATAATTTAAATTGTAATGATATCATGAAATATCATCATTTATTCTTTTTCTTTAATTGTATTTTTAATATAAAACAATATTATAATATTATTTAAATAACGATCAACTTTTATCAAATTTCATTATATCTAATAAAGGAATCAACATATATCGAAACACCGTCGCAGTCTGAATAAGCAACTCTCTAGTCTCTGTGAAACACATATACATAACGTCGAAGACGGCGATCATGTACACTCAGATAATACCTACCACAATAAAATTGTTTATATTATTAAAATGAATAAGCGACGCCGGAAACTGCGACACGCTATATAACAAGGCTTTTATATAATGCAATGAAAAGGTTACCACAGTCGGCGATTAGAGGATTAATAATAATAACTCAATATAATCGATTGGCTCGTGGGAAAATATATATTTTATCATTTTACATAAACATAAACCATAAGCTATTCATTAACACGACATAATGCATCGTGGGAAAAAGCCCTCTGTAGATCGAACCAAAAAGGTTATAAATACAACCCGACGACACCTACCAACAAGCAGTGTTGGACCGTAGTCTTGGCTGCCAACATCGCCGTACGCTATCACATAACATCTTTTCAAGAGGACTTATTTCGGAAGTTGCAGACGGTGTTTCGACGTATACAAGATTCATTCATCAGCAGATTCACCAGCTTTATTTATTGATTTTATTCAACCTACCAATTCAACTCCATTTCCAGTTATCGTCGCTGAGCCAAAGTAGTAATTATTATTATTTTTTATATACCGAAAATAACTCTTGAACAATAGCCGAGACACATTTAGATCTTATTTCAAAATAAAATAACATCAAATAAAATTAAATTTATAAAGTAACGTAACTAATTACCATATTAATTAAATTAATTTAATATTGATGTGTTATTTATCAACATCCGTATGATCATATATATCTTGGTGACTTTCGAACTTATTACCCCGAAACCCTTCCGACACAGGAAGGAAGGTAATAATACTTAAATTAATATTTCTTTATAATAACACTATTCCACCAACTAACTCCATACCATATACTATCCATTCCATCTTTTCCCTGTTCTATAATTATTTTCGTTATTTTCGTGTTATTACAAAATAATAAAAGAAAATTATATATCATAAGTTAGAATTATTTTATTTTCATAAAATAATCAATAATAAAATAATATAACATAAAATAATTATTAAAAACACATTTACATAAATATATATTAAATACTATATAATTGGTTATACATTAATATTATTTTAAAGGCTTGGGTATTTAATTTTAATACTTACTTGTAACTTACTTTTTATTTGATAAATTTTTGTTTTTTATATTTTTATAATTTTTTACACATTATTTGATTATTTAAATTATTTAGCCTTATATAAGTTCTTGTTCATACAAGAAATACAAGAATTGTATAACTTCTTTGGGTAAGTTAAATTGTCTATTGTTTAATATTAATTGCTTTGTAATATTTTAAATATATTAAGTGCTTTAGACAGGTTATCACCATGAAGAATTCTAAGATGTATTTCTAATTGTTTCATTGCTATCATTATATTTTCAGATGGAATTTTCAATTGGCCTCTTGAGATATAATCTGTCCAACACATTGATTTTTCAATTTCTGAATCGGCTAACAAATTGGGATTTGAAAACCGATTAGCTACGTAACCTGCCACAAATTCTACACATTCTCTTTCTATAATATCGAATGGTTCTTCGGTGTTCAACTAAAAAAAAAAAAAAAAAAAAAAATGTAAGTAATATCATTTACATTACTTAATAGTTTAATAGTTTATTAAACTTTTTTAGCTTATATATACTTCAAATTGTTCTAGTAAATCAAAATGGGATTCCGAAGTGTCTGTGTCCTTTAAACAAATACGGTGACCTTTTGTATCAAAACTATCATTGCAGATCTCTTTAGAGAATTCTGAACTATTAAATAGTTTTGATGTTATACATTCTGTATCGTTCAACAAATTATTTTCATGGCCATCTTCTGTATAAATATTTTCGGAAAATACTAACTGTGAATGTTTCCCCAGTATGTACCATCTCAAACTAAGAAATGTATGAAGTTACAAATACTATATTAAAATTTTACTCAATTTAAAATAATTAAATATCCACCAATATTTAAAATCTAATGCAGTAATATTATTGCTTGCACATTCAGCCATTCCTTTTAGGAAACTAAATAAATTTTCCAATATATCTTGATTTAGTTTCCTAGTCATAATGAATTCAATACCATAATTGTTCTTCATATCAATCAACACATTTTTCAGTGACAAATTTGTTACTAAAATTCCTATTAAAAAGTTTATAATAGATATAACATGAAAATCATAGTTGTCTATCCTTAAGAATAAAAGGAAATTGAAAAATTTTTATAATACAAATAAAAAGTTATCCATAAGTATTCTACCTTTTTGAAAAGGTAGTAAAGATGTTTTTTGATGAACTCTCATAGATTTTATAAATTTATTCATTTGTTCAAGCAAGTCATTTTGAATTATTTCATCTAGACCATAACTCTTAACTCTTCTGTCATATTTATGTTGGGTGTTGAGTAAATCAAACCAGTTATTAAAAAGTAAAACAATTTCTGAAGCCTGTTTTTACATAAATTTAACATAAATGTTTTCATCATGCTAAAGTTAAGATATAATTCCAAAATAATATAATATAAATATTCAAAATGAATATTTTTGTACCACTTAATTGTAAATTTTAAAATAAGTATTTACTTCTTTCCAGTTATATTTCTCAAATAACTTTTTTTTCTCCACCATATTGATCACATTTGAAACGGAATTAGAAAATAATTGTGCTGCTAACTTTACTTTCATACGGTCTGTTCATTCAACTAAAATATGTTTGTTGGTAAATTTATGCGCCAATTTGAAATCGTGGTCAGAGTTCAAATTTAACAACGCTTCAAAAATACCTTTTCCTATATATTTCTCATTGGAAAGTACAAAACCTCTAAAATAATAATTATTTACTTGATATTTAATAGTTATTATTATATAAATTAGTTTATAATAATGTATTAGTTTATAAATATAAATAATTTCATACTTGTCAACTAAATGATTTCTTGCTAACTTTAAAAGATGTGGGACATCAGCAAAAACATAAATATTTTGGTTGGTGATATTATGTTTGAATGACGTATTATTCATAGATATGTTCAACGTTTTCCATAATCCTATGTTTGAGGGACCCATATAGCTAACTATAGCAATGACATTAAATCCTACATTATACAATTGGTTAATAATTTGACATAACAAATTTTTCGTCATTGGGGTATCATAAACATACATGATCGGTTGTTTCCAAATACTTACTAGCCCTGAATAATAATGTAAATAAATTTATATATCTATACTCTATTCAAAATGAGATCGTGACCAGAGCCGAGTTGTGCACATGGGTGTGGTTTTGTTCTATAGTAGCGCCAAACGCGACTACGCCGACGGGAGCTACTATTTAGTCTAGTATCCACTGTTGATGAGTTAAAATAATTTAAAATACATTATGGTGTATTTGTTTGTATGTCTCTGTCGCGGTCGCCAGGCGGTTTACGAACACACCGTAATATAATACTATAATAAATGTATACGTAATACGTATACGTAAAAATACGTATACGTAATTCATAAATTAAAACTATTTTTATTTATATTTTTTAAACACAATATAAATGTATTTAATATATACATAATATATTTTTTTAAAACGATCGTCAAAATAATTAAAATAAATGCATATATACAAAATAAATCACGTATTATAAATCTCAATTTTTTTAAAACGATCGTCAAAATAATTAAAACAAATGTATATATACAAAATAAATCACATAATAAATTAAAACAATTTTTACAAATTATATAGACAAGTCTCTATCTAAAATTGCCTTAGTTATCGTGAAATATGGAAATAAAATTCGTCGAAATTTCAGTATTTGTGAAAAATGTCGTTTTTTGTGGTTTTTTCTACCGCTTAGTGTCAATTTTGAGAAATTCAAAAAATGACCTTTATAAAGTACCCACTACATCAAATTTCCAACCGGAAACATAAGCTATTCATGAAAATCGGAGCATTATTTCGGGTAGTAAAAGTGTCTACAGACATAAAAAAAATTGATTTTACTGAAATTTCAACTTAAATCGCCTATAAAATAATATTGAGTCCAGTACGCATGACGCACGCACGCACATCCATTTCACACGGCAGTCACATACCACCACCCGAGCATCGGTCACGTGATCGTTGCTCATGGGTGGAGCCTGACTGCCGCCCGACGAAAACAGGTCGCCGCCTGGTCGCGATCTCATTTTGAATAGAGTTTAGACATACAATAATTATTAACATCATATTATCATTTTTATTGTATGTACCTCGAGCTATAACTGTTTGAACAGATTTATGGGGCCCAATAACTCTTTCATTTTTTTTGTCAAAACAAATTCTATTTGAAATATAAGTCTCATCAAAACAAATAACATTTAATTTGTCTGATAAGCTCATAAGATCTCCTTTATTAAGAATATTTTGTTTTAGAAGTTCATTATATTATATTATTGAATATTGATATAGGTATTTAAAATAAATATAAAAAATGTTCACAAATTTATAATCAAATACCTACCTTTAGATTTCATCAAAGATAAAACACTAGTCAATATTCCTTCATCAATTGGTAATTTAGCTGCCCAAGTTCGTAAAGTGGATAAACCTCATAACATAATATTTAAAACATATAATTCAACTTATTTATTTAACCTAATAATTTATTATTTACCTGGTAATGGAAAATTTTTTTTCCCCTGAAATAACGATAACACTTTGGTGATATACTCCTTAAAGTAATCGCCGAAGAAATGTCTTCTGAAGTCCACCTGTAAACTTTTATTTTTGGACGAAGAAGAAGTTGAATTTGAGTAGGAGTAAAGAGTTGTGATAAAATATTACTAAAGTTACTTTCAAAACGATTTTCTTCCAAATTAATAAAATCTTTATAATATTTTATATTGTTCATTTCAACAGTTAAATTTGTTTTTAAAATATTATTTTCCTCCACAAGTTTTATATATTTTTTTTTTATACTCATCACACTCTTCTTGTAGTCTAATTGTTTTAGAAATACATTTTTATAGTAAAAATTAAGATTTTTTGTTAATAGTTAAAACATTTAACATCAAACAAACATAAAATAGAAAGTATAAATTATTTATATTGTACACAATAAAGCTGTTGAAATTAATTAGTTACACTCTATTCACAAAATATGCAAACATAAAAAGCAATTATTAATTTTTTGAACATATATTTTTCGATTACCTTTAAATTATAATTTGTAGTGTACATATTTAAAAGTAATTAAACAATAAGCTTACTTTATCACAAAAGGCTTTGGAAGACTTAACATTTAATTATTTTAAATGAAATGTGTACCTATATTACTTTTTAAATGATAAACTATTTTCTATTTCACTTTCCGAACTTTGATATAGAGGTTTAGCTTCGAGATCATTAAATAAATTGACTCTACATTTTTCTGTTGACCTAACAAAACATAATATCATTATTATTATTACTTCATTTTTTTCTGTGTAAATTACTTATTGTATTCAGAAGTCACAACAGGAAGACACAATTTTTCTCTAAATATACACAATAATTCACAATAATTATAAATTATACTGTTTAGTTGAATGATTTAGTAATAGATTATTTTTAATTGTAATAGTTACACAGAGAATTTTCTAGCTGAAGTTATTATTAAAGGTTTATTACTATTCATCTTAGGGGTAATATATTCAAGAGGCAAATTATCACTTTTACAACGTGAACTGAATAAATATAATTTATAGCTAAGTTCAGAAAATACATGTTTTATTTATGTAATAAAGAAATAATAATTTTTAGTATATAATATTTTATAAACTTACTTTATAGGAATAGCATTTGGTTTTAATACTTTTTTACCATTATATATAGAAGACATCACATAATCATCCTTTGAAAAATGCAAAGAACAAAGAACAGCTAAATATAATTATTTCATGTTTGAATAAATATTAATTTAGGATACTGATACTGTAAATAATAAATATTTTAATGTTGATTAAGAATCGGTCTTACCAGAATTGAAATTTATTTTTTTCTATTTATAATATTTTGGCCAAATGTTATTTGTTTGTTCAAGCAGTCTCTTTTAACTAGGTCTTTTGGAAATCGATATAACATAATTTGTGGATTTTTCACCAAACTTTTTTTTTACTACCACTATCACATCCAAAAAACTCACAAACTGGCATTTTGTAGACAAAAGAATAGCTTTAATATGACTTTAAAAAAATACTATACCGGATATCCAGCTTCCAGCAACTTATATAGGAAGGGTGGGATGCGCGTACCGTACCAAAACTAGATTGTTACTGACATACCTATTTATTTTGTCATGATATTACCATTGTGAATACGGTTATATGACCTAGCACAAGTGAACAAGAATGCCATAGACATAGTTACACATTAACTGCAATATAAGATTTGACAAAGTTACCGACCATTAATATTAACTATTACTATTTATTTACTTATTTGTTTACTCATTTAGTCATTTATATATATATATATATATATAGGGTCTAGGACATTTCGGCACTGCCGTTTCGGCGCGGCCGTTTCGGCACGAAGACGTTTCGGCACTGGCCATTTCGGCACGGGGAAATTTCGGCGCCGGTGTTAATAATAAAAAATACATATAATTTATAATAAAAACAATTTTATTTTATTCAATTTTATTCTATTAAATTATAAAAATAAATATAAAAAAAATTATAAAAAATTAAATTATAAAAATATTACTTAAATTAATTTTAATTCAAAAAATTAAAAAAATTAATAGTTAATAGATTATTTTAAAGATATTATTTTAAAGTAATATTATGGGCTATTCCCTTTAAGTAATTAATTTTATTTAAATTTTTTCAATAAAATAATATAACTGGGATGTAATCTGAATGATACTGACACCGGACTAATCGGTTGATATAGTATAGCCGTATAGGTACACTTTTATTGCTGTACACGCATTTTAATTTCTACAATATCTACTTATTAGTTATTCTTATTACCTATATGGGCTATATGCCATATAATATAAAAATGCCGTTGGTTTTTACGTAACGAGAGAATAAGGTATATATTTAAATAGATCGAAAATCCGCGAAACTACAATATGTATTGTGTAGATAATATTTGATATTTATATAGAAAAATATGTCACGACAGCGCCGAAATTTCCCCGTGCCGAAATGGCCAGTGCCGAAACGTCTTCGCGCCGAAATGTCCGATTCCGATATATATATCATATATGTTACTTGTTTTACCTATAACTAATTGTGATTGGCAATTTTAATTATTTTAACTATTTTATATATTATATTATATATATTATGTATTATATATTATTGGTCGAATTGGTAAGTCGGACGAGTAGGTCACATGTAGGATAGGTACACACAGAATAGGACAGGGTACATACTTAGGCTGAACGGAATAGGGCAAGGCACATTCGTAGACCGGATAAGAACAAATAAGATAGGTACACACTTAGGCCAAACAGAATAGGACAGGTTACACACTTAGGCCGAATGGACAGGACAGGTTTATTCTTAGACCGGATAGGAACAACCACATAGGCAAGCAATATTCTCACAAGGATAGGCTACAATATGAATAAAGATAGGCAGGGGGGACCCCGGGGAAAATAGCCTAGAGGAAATGGATGAGGATGTCCAACAGATCAAAGGAATGGAGGCACTGGATACAGATGAGTGGGGAATCAGGATTAGGGAATTGGGCAACCAATTCCTGAGACTGATTTCTTCGGAGAAGGAAAGGAAAAGAATTATGATTGCATTAGGGACAGAATTAGACGGAATAAGGGTTAGGTATGATAGTTTGGTGGATAGTTTAAGGTCCGAAAACATAACGCTCAAGGCCAGGCTAGAGGAGAATAGGAGGCAATTAGGAGAGGTAACGAGGACATTAGTGGAGTTAGGAAAGAACGAGGGTACAGAAAGGAGAAAGGGAACAGCGGACAAATCCGGCGGCCAAACCTACAGCGGTGCGGTCGTAGGTGGAGAGAGAGGAGCGGGGGGAAAAGGGGTAGGACCAAAAGAGCATGAGCCGGCGAGAGGAAAAGGCAAAAAGGAGATAGAGCGCGCAAAACTAACGGTATGGAGGCAACAGCTGCGGAGGCAAAAAGGCTGGAGGCCAGGACCGCGGAGTTAAAGAGAATGGAGGACAGACGCGTGGAGGAGAAAAGAGACGAGGCGTATACAGTGGTAGTAGACAAAAAGTACGGAGGGGCCAAACCGAGCACGGTAAGGTCATGGAGGGAAAAGGAACCGGATGAAAAGTTTATCGTGGAGGTAGAAGAAAAGGATATGATGGAGGTTAGGTAGGAACTATGGAGGCAGGTAGTAGGTAAAGTGAAGGCACCGAAATTCGCGATGGCAAGCACATTGCAGAGAGGCGACTAGGAGGTGGTCCCCGGGGATAAGGCAACGGCGGAGGCCCTAAAAACCCTACAGGAGGAAAGAAAGATAGGTATAAAAAAAGCTAGGAAGGTTAGGCCCAAGGTCATTATTTATGATGTAGAGAGAGAGTGATGGAGAACATATGAGATGGAGTAACAGTTGCATTTCATGAATTCTATGGTCATCCAGGATTCCTAAAAACCACATACGCCATGCGGAAATATTGTCATTTTCCTAAGTTTCATAAAATCATCCGTTTCATTGTGAGAGCATGTGATATCTGCCAACGTCGTAAACCAATGACTACCCGTAATGTTGGACCTATGCAAAACGTCCTCGCTGTTCGTCCTCTTGAAAAAGTACTGGTAGATATTTATGGTAGATATATATTAAAAACAATGTTTGTACATTATATTAAATGTGTTGATTGACCACAAAAGGGTCTAGGTAAAACAATAGCCTTACGGCGGGGCTATGCAATGCCAATGGAATGGTGAAAATGCCAGTCGCACAATCGACTGGCGAGGTAATATAAAATAATAACTATGTGTATGCTTTGGCAGGCAATTTTATTTCTAATTTTATTTTTTAATATATCTTAAGATGGTGGTAATTGTCCGACGGGGATCTTAGGACCCGTCGGCCACTCTTACGAGGTTAATTTTTGTTTAATTATGATATTTTTTTTTAGACATGTTTTTTTTTAATATATATATATACATGCATTTTATCATATGCATCAGTAACTAAAATACCTTTCTTTTTTAAAAAAAAAACACTTTCATATATCTATAGGTTTTATTAGCTCTCGGGCTTTTTCCATATTTTTAAATTAATCAATACGTTCATTAATAATATATATATATATTTTTTTACAACTATTTTTGTGTAATTTTATTTAAACTCTGTCATTTTATTTTAAAAATCCATGGTGCTTCGGCCCTAATTGGTGTCTCGGCTCATGATGACGAGCCTACCACTTAATGGTCCATTAATAATGGTGGTTCGTCGTAACTCTTTTTATAAAAATTTAATTTAATTTTTATTTTATGTTTTATAAAATCACAAAGGGTGACATACTTCATAAAATCATAAACTAAAGATATATCTATACAACTATTTATTTATACCTACTAGAAGTTATCTGTATAAAAAATGTTGATTCAAATATTTTTATGTAATGTCCTAGGCCCCCTGCGAACAAAGTCGGGGCACGCTTATGATGATACATTTAATATAATATCTATAATATACATACAAAATACAATACATTAGGTATTACATTTATTTATACGAGTAATATATATTATATTAATACACAAATAAAATTTATTGCAAGACATAATAACATAAAGTACGGATTATATAAAAATGTATTAATCAAAAATAAAAATTTTTAATTATTTTGTGTTGTTATTAAAGTTTAAGTTACTGTTACATATAATATATTTCTGATAGATAAACGTGGAAGCAAACGGAAGGAACTCAGATGGAGGAATATTTAAAAATTGTTCAATTTTTCAAAAACAGATATTATCTGATGGTGGATTTATAGTTGGAAATGACGCTTTCATCTAAAAAAAAGTACATGGTTATAAATTTATAATCAAGATAACCATTTATCAGTACTTATTTATTTTCTATATTTATTAATTAAATAATATGCGAAAACATGCTAGAAATAATATTTTTGTCCATTACCCAATATAAGATATAACAATGAAATTGATAAAATAGACATACTTGTATATAAAAAAAAAATTATAATCATAGTTTTTATAATTCATAAGTTTAACTAATATTTGTAATACGAGTATATATATATATATTAATAGTAAACACCTGTGGTTCATTATAATAGGTACCATCTAAAACAATAAAATCGAATATGATGAAACGTAATAACTAGTAATAGAAAGAAAAATATACAGTTTAATAACAGTAACGAGTTAAAAAAAAATGTATAATCAATTTAAACTGTTGGTTTTTTCCATGCTTCTTTTTGAAAACGTAAAAATGTCGCTATTTCGAGTATCTTGCGACGATTTCGTTGGACTTCCTCCCTTCAATAATAAAACGAAGACGTTTAATAACTTAACTCAACTAATATCATTAATTAAATCAATGTATAAAGTATAAATATACATAGATAGCCCATGTCAATGTTAAATATTGAAAAGCCTAAAACGTATCAAATGGAGCCAGAATTGTAGTAGTAATGGATTCCTGATAACAGATTGCGCTGATGTTCCATATAAACATTTTTAATCTCAAATTTATTGTTATCTTATTACTAATATCATTGATATCAAATTAATCATTGCTGATAAAATATATTAAATTTTAATATGCTCTATTAGTGGTAACGTTTTATCAGAGAGATTGTATAAAGCCAGATCTAAACAAATGATTTTCCTATACCTAATACACAGACAATTTTTCCATTTATTAATTTAGATTCACATTTAGTAAAATTATTTTACATAATCAGATATGAATAGTATCTATAATATATTTTCAAATTGGTTTAGTTAAAATAATATAATACAATTTAAATATAACAACATTTAAAATTTGGCGAGAAAATTGAATGGTAGTCTTTATATATAAATACATAATATTGTATAAATACTTACCATGAGTTAGTTACTGTAAATCATATTTATTTATATATTTTATACAAATATAATTAGAAACATTAATAATCATTTAAATATGTTTTATGTATAATAATAAATAAGAGTACGTGAATAATGTATATATTTTGTATATATTGTGTGTATATATTTTTTTTTTAAGTATATATCTATTTCATATTTATTTTATCTATGACTGCTACTAGTGCTTTGAGTATGTTTAGTATTTTTGACTATTTTAAGTCAAATGCTAAACAATTAAAAAAAGATGAACTTTCATTTAATGCTGGTTATGTAACAAAAATGGTATTTATGATTCATCACATGGTTTTTTAGAAGGAGAAGTAAAAGCTAGTATGAAAACAATAAAATATAACGTTAAGGTACATACTTATATATAAAATTAAAATAAATTATTTCAATATTATAATTTATTTTATATCATACAGGTGTTTATTAATGATGGAGTAATATTTGATACTTCATGTACTTGTCTAAGAGGTTTATCTATATGTCATCATATGGCAGCACTATGTTTATTTGCCCATCATAATTGTAGTACAACAGATAATAAGTGTTCTTGGAATATTCGTAAAAGTGTAGTAAACAATATTCAATTAATTAATGAAATATATCCTTCTGAACCATATGTAGCTACAAATTCTGTTCCTAATGAAAATCTTCAAGATTTTAAAAATGCTATAGGTCAATTAGGTGTACTAGTAGGTATTTCCAGGTTAATAAAGCCAGAACTTGATTTGGAATTCAACCACAGAAATTAATTGTCAAAATAATTTTTACGATGATCTAATAATTCAGGGTCGTTTTCTTCTTTCCATCTTTAAAATGACAGCCACACTGCTACACACTTTAGCTCCTACACTCGGATGAACATCTCTCCTTAAATTAAAAATGTACAGATATATTGTCTTTAATTAAAAATTTTCATATGGGATAGGAAAACTTCAAGAAACATATACGGAGCAGCGTACAATAGAGAATTAGGAATAGGAAAATATGAAAAAAGACACAATGAAGCTATATAGTATATACCAGGCGTGCCCAACCCGCGGCCCGCGAAGGTGTTCCAATCGGCCCGTAACCATTTTATAAAAATTAGAAATTTGTATAGGTGTAAAAAAATTGTTTAAGAATATAAAATATTTTACAATTTTTAATTTTTATATAAAAAAAAAAATGCATTGGATTTTAGAATATTAATAGAAATAAATTTGTGTGAAATTTGGGCTTGTTTTTCTTTAACAAATCTTTCAATATTTGGAGTGAAATGTGTAACGCCAATTCTTAATAAGGAGTTAAAGGAATTTCTAATGACGAAAACAAACTAACAACTATATAGCGTGGAAATATTGTGAACTTAAACACATACGATTTGAGTCATAATTTCGATAAGTGAACAAAAATAATATTATATCCGATAAAATGTACAATAGATATACCTATATTATAGTCTATATTTTATCGAAATGAACAAAAAAATAACCCATGAAGCATATAAGGCCCGCAGTATAAATATAAATTTCGAATGTGGCCCGCAAGTTAAAAAAGGTTGGGCACGCCTGGTATATACTATATATAGAAAACGCAACAAACTAACAAACATTAAATTTAAATGTCTAGAACGGCTGGGACATGTATTGAGAAACGATGGGGATGTACTAAAAAATTTTCTGACAGGTAAAATAAATAAAAGACGTCCATTGGGGAAAACGAGAACAAAATGAAAAGACGCCGTAGAAAATTATATAAGATTAATAGATGAAAATGCAACGGTAGACTGGACTTTGGACAGTGAAAAAATGGAAGGAACAAAGGGTGCTGAGTAAAGAGGTTGTTAAGATAGGTTGGGATCAGAGACTAAATTTTAAACAGGTGACACCGTCTACTACAAGGCTCTACCTATCTATCTATTTAACGCAGCCTTGAAATGGTGGGGCCCAGTAAATTTGCCATCGCTGGTCAAAAAAGGAGTTTTCCTAACCGATTAAGAGCCACCTAGCAAACTCCACGTGTCATGCCTCAAATGGTGGGCAAGGACTAACTGGTGAACTGGCACGACTGGAGAGGCGCGGACAGCGTTACGAACCGTTGCCCCCTCCTGATGTCGTCCGGATAATGCCGGGAAGTCAGTTGTGAGCATCGAGTAATTTAGTTTCTTTTAATAAAATTTTAAAAAATCATTATAATAATATTTTTTTAAATGTATTTTTACAATAATAATTGATTTGATTGTTTCAACCAAAAAACATTTTTTTTCGTTTGTCAACAACACATTAATGATTGGAAAATCCGTTCTACAGCAGCATTTGTCCCCGCATCGCCAAAGATTCTACAATTACTAATATGTTAGTTGCGTCAGTGTAGTGAACTCTAGTATACTTGAATATATCACACCACTAAACATTCATTTTAGTTTGAATTTGTTTGCCATTCATTAATTCTTGATTTAAAAATTTGTTATATATCGTAAATGATTGAAATCATCAAATAAACTATCTTCATCCAATTTTAAATTTGAATTATTTTGGTTTTTTTCTATAAGAAATAGAATAAATTTTTGAACATTTTATATAATTTATAAATTATAAGTTGGACCAAACGAAATACTTTTACTTTATCAAAATGGCAACATTTCTCTATGTAAGATAAAATAGTAAGTTTTTATCATACATACTATTATTTGAGCAATCAAATATTTGATGGAAGAAAATTTTGATTTTTTCTATTTTTTATTTTTCCCACCAAAATCTCTAATTCCTCTGCAACTTCACAAGCTGATATTTTATCTCCTATTTTTGTCACAGTATCACAGACAACATTTAATTGGCTTTGTGAAAAAAAAGCATACTATAAATCATTAAAAAAAGGTTTTTAAATTGTAGGACACTTTTTCTGTGTTTCGAAATATGATTAATAATCATATTTCGAAATCAATGATCATTGATTATAAATCCCAGTAGATGTCAATAATTCTTATTATAGCCGTTAATAAGGATAGCCAAAGAGTTTTTACACTTCCAAGAATATTTTTATATTCAACATTTGCATACTCGCAGAACTCTATCAAATGTTTAACTCGAACTGTATAGATATGAAAGAATGGAAAAATTTTATTTACGACGATTTCTATATCAACCGGTAACATATCGCGTACGCCTACTTTCCTCAGTGAATCCACTTGAATTATTTTTTAAAAAAAAGATGTTACCTTTTCATGTTTTGATGCAGCTGATAATGCCAATAAATGTTTTTTTTTACTTTTGTAGTATGTTGTTTATGTCTGTAAGTCCACCATGTTCTATAGAAAATATCGATTTACATATTGTACAAAAGACTTTTCCAACTTCATCGCTACCTATTAAGAAAAGAATTTCTGATTTTATATTTTAGAGAGAAAACGCATCTTCTTTTTGGCATTTTGCGGACAAATTTTTATCAAAGACTACTGTATATTTTAAATAACACCACTACGACTGAACACTATTATTGGGTACTGACTGTGAGTTGCGACCGTTCAGTTTACTGAACGCGTACAGAAATAATAATAATAAATAACATTTACAATAAATTGTACATCATATAATATTATGGATGTTATAAAATATAAATAGATATTATAATTCCCAACACACATACATTTAATAACGAACTAGCAGCGGCCGGTGGATTTCCTAATAATAATTATTATTAGGTAGCTAATATCACAATATCAAAATATACAAAAATAAAATACATTATGTACGGTTTACGTCGCCGATAACAATGTTTCGCAACAATTATTGTTAAATAAAAATCCAAAATTACCACTAAAAACTAAAAATTATAATATTCTATTGAATATCATACAAAAATATAGTAACATTTTTTTTATAAAATAAATCTCAAAAATTAAGGAGATTAATATGAATTTACAACAATAATGAAAAATACGGGACAAAATGTGTCCCGTATAACTTTTGTCGGGACAATTCCTTAAAATACGGGACTTATGGACATCCTAACTTAAAAGTGTTAAATAACAAAGTAATAAAGATAATATGTCTATAAGTTACTAATATTAACAGCAGTATAAAAAAAATTTATAATACCAACTGTAAAAACATTATACCATGTCCAATTGTACAAAATATTGTCATTTATCAAGGAGTATCGATTATAGTACCTTCTCTTTGTCAAACTTAAGGCGGTATCACAGCTATGTCGTGTCGTGTGACTTGTATCGATTTCTGATTGGCCGTTGTAATTATGGTATCATTTAATAACCATGTTATAACAAGTTATTGCTAGAGTTGTCAACTATCGTAACGTGTGGTATAGGTGGTTAAAGTGTGGTAGCCGTGGTTAATTAATTTTTATCAACAACTCAAATATTCTTATCATTTATCACAGATTCACAGATCATTTTACATTTTATAAATTATAATTATAAATCATAAAATTATAATGTCTGTCGTTGTTGAAGTTACAACATAGCAATTACTGATTTGGTTACCAAGTTTTTTATTACCAAGTTGGTATTAAACATTTACCATTATTAACCATGAGTAACCTTAAAGGCCACGCCCAATTCTAAAATCGACACGACACGACACACGACGTAGCTGTGGTACCTCCTTTAGAAATTACAGTTGAATAGTTGAAGGTTTTAGATGACGTGTAATCTAATTATTTTAGTGAGCTTATTGATGAAGAGCACCGTTATACGAGGGTCTACTGTCTTAAAGAACAATAGGCCAGTGATGCCACAATGGGCCACTCCACCCCTTCACACGTGTCCCACATCAAAATAGATAAACCAATTAAAAGGCAATTGGGGTTTTTCCAACATTCATAATTGATATTTTATATAAACATAGTATTAATTAATAATATTAAATACAATTTATATTTAATCGTTATTTATTATTCTTTATTGTTATTACCTATTTAAATTAATTGGTTTAAATAAATAAATAAAATATGAAAATAAAGTGTACATTTAATGAAAAAATGCTAAACTTTTTATTCCGTATTTTACAACTTTAAATGGCAACACTAAGGTGGTCACTGGGCATATGCCAGACATTTTATTTGATATGTGGTGATTATATCTTTTAAGTCAAGTTCAACATATACGGATAAGCGTAATCAATGTAACAATCACTGAAAGGCATTTATCATCGTAGAAACGGTATTGTTCTCTTTTATATTGAAATATAATAACAATACTATTAACTTAACTAGAACAAAATTAATTTCTTTGTTTTCAGTAATATCGAATTTCTATTTAAATTGAAATATAGTACTAAGGTTTCTCCAAAGACTATGAAGGAAAGGAAATTTTGCAATTTTGATTCAATTAAAAATAATTTTATAAATATTCATATTCATCAATTACTAAAATTACTAATAAAGTTAAAAATTAAAAATGAACGCTTTAAGCTTTAACAGTGGATGATCGTTACACTAATTACTCCCAAATTCATACCTTTCTTTATTTATTATTACCTGTTCAAATTGTTTATCACATCGTTTAGAAAATTAGAAGCAGCTTCAGTTATGTGTAATTCTTCCGATTTCATCTTCAATGATTGTGACTCCATACATTGAGATATATCTTTTGTAATATGCGAAATACTTCTAACTTTGTTATTTGCCTGTAAGAATGTAATATTTATTTATTTATTCATTATAAGTACTGGGGTGAGCCCAATTTATACAAAGGCATAAGTATATAAAACAAAACAAAAATTTAAATAAATATTATTATTAACCAATGTTAAGATAACAGAGAAATGACGAAGTCTCATTGGCAGGCCTTATTATCTTTGTTACGGGTTCATTCAATAAATAATTTGTTGTACAGTGAGGTATGACAAAATTAGAATGCGGGTGTTTCGTAAAGGTATCCTAAATTTTATAAGGTGAAGAAGAGAGGGAGAATCAACGGAACCAGAGAGAAGTTTATTGAAGAAAGAAATATTATGAAATAGACAATGGTCAGATAAAGAAAGATTTAATATTTTAAGGACGTGGGTGTAATCGTGAGGAGGGCAGTTAATTTTACAAATATATTTAATAATACCAAGAAACTTCCATGAAGTTTGAAGTTTCCATAACATGATTATTAATATTTAACTGTAGATATAATATTTATTTTAGAATGTACCATATTCAAAAATTTACTAAGAAAATACCGCGAGTCTGCGATCTAATAATAAAAACGATATGTATTTTAGATTCTGAGCGAAGCGAAGAATGTATTGGTTTTACAATGATGTGTGTCTTTTTTTTTAAGTATGAAGACACTTTTACTACCCGAAATAATGCTCCGATTATCACAAATAGCATATGTTTCCGGTAGAAAAGTGAATGTAGTTGGTACTTTATTTAGGTCATTTTTCGATTTTCTCAAAATTGACCTTAAGCGGTAGAAAAAACGACCAAAAAATGACGAAAAAACGGCATTTTTCAAATTTCGACGAATTCGATTTTAATATTACACGATAACTCGGGCAATTTTGAAGTTAGAGACTTGAAAATTTTTTTGGGTGTTTATATGGGTACTATGTATATGTGATTAAATTTTGGAACCATTACGTTCATTTTTCTACAAAATAGGACTTTGAATATTTCGTAAAATTCTCGTTTTTTTGTATATAATGTTTGATAAAATTAGCAATATTTGGTATTAAGGTCTCAAAATTTTACTGAAGTATATTTATATATTAATTAACATTAATTCAAAATATTAGAAAAATCCATTTTCTCATTTTTTTTTTATAGCTGTTTAAATTTGATATTTTTAGTTTAAACGAAAATATTATGAAAAAAATGACGAAAAATTGGCATTCACAAAAACGTGGCTCTATGGGAGACGCGTGTGGTGTAGTCGGCGAAATATTCTTGAACGCTATCTCGGTGTTGAGCTCCGTCGCCAGGCATCGACAGCGGATGGGTGACCGCCGTATTTTTTTTTTTTTGCGTTTTTTTTTTTTTCGTTTTTTTTTCTTACTATGTCTGAATCATCATATTAAAATATTAAAAAAATCCATGGTAACATTTTTTTTTATAGTTGTTTAAAATTAATATTTATATTTTTTTGTTTTTATGACCGAAGACACTTGTACTACACGAAATAATGGTTCGATTTTCACAAATAGCATATGTTTCTGGTAGGAAAGTGGATGTTCTTGGTACTTTATTTAGGTCATTTTTCGAATTTTTCAAAATTGATCCTGTAAGTTAGAAAAAACGATGAAAAAATGACGAAAAAACGGCAATATATTAATCAATACCTACATTATCTGACTGAACTATCTGACCTTAAGCAGTAGAAAAAACGAATCTCATATTATTATTACCTATGTGAATACATGGATAGTAATATTAATTATATGGCCATAGATAAGTTCTTTTATGGTTTATCACAGGGGCGTCATTTCAAAATATTTCATGGGATGCAAAATATTTTACCAATTACTAACCTAACACTTACAATATATCCTTCCTACCAGGAGTTTCAATGAAATTAAAGTTATTTAGGTATTTTACTATTTTGTGTTTTGTAGGTTTTTATTTTTTTACCATCTAATATCAATGATCCAAATTTTTAGCTGTAAGAAATTGGTATCATTGATGGTTATAAAATATTTAAAATTTTGATCATCACTAGAACAGATTATATTTTATTGGAATATTGTGGCGACTATTAATTGTAGTAATTTTTTTTTTTTTTTTTTTTTTGTTTGTCATAAAATGGCATTTTTTTACAAACAACATGATTTTTTTACAATGATGTGTGTTTTATATTTGACAACACAATTATATTAAGTGTTCATTTACATGTATATAATATGTGTACCTATATGGTCCCTATATGTGTGATACAATTTTGCATTTTAAATGTTTATTAAAAAATGTCAAAATTTTAATCAATTCCTACATTATCTGACTGAACTTCGCTCAGGATCGGTTTTTCGAATGCAATGGTTTATCATTGCATTCAAATTCTAATTAAAATTAAATACTATGATTCGCACACCTGTATCCTGTGCGGCAGGAGTATCAGCTCTTTTTTTTTATTATATTTGCCAATGGATAAATATATATGAGAGTTCATGTTAGAATTTTAATATTTGTATTAAAACAGTACAATTTTGATATCTCATAGGTTAAAGACATTTTTACAAAATTAACTTGTAACATAAGTCCGTTTACATTAACACAACAATAATTACGTATATTTTATATTATTTTTGGAAAATTTGATAACAATGCAGGATAACGATGAATAATCATCGAATGAAAATCGATGAAAAATGTGGACGAATGAAAGCAAATAAGTATAACGTGATTCGTCCCCAATGTATTTTTCTGTTAATATTGCTCTGTTTTAATTCATAATCTTTTATCAGTCCGTAACGTAATTTTTTCGATATTAAAAGTAGTAGTCCGTCAAAGTGTTAAAGCCCCCATACTCGTCAAACAAATTTGCGCAACCTAGGTGTTTGTGCAAACATTTTGTTCTTGTATGGCGTGGTTTGACTAGTTGCGCAACGGTTTGAAAGAAATCATATTTTCATTTCCAATTAATATTAATATTATATTTTTTTTAATTTTGTGGACCCCCTACATTTTCCTTATCCTTAACAAGGGGTGTCGGTTGTCGGTGCAATGCATTATCTGTACCGGCCTTTCTACTGCTTTGATGATAACAATATATATTACGTAAATATCGAAAAGGTTTAACCGTAACTTAATAGTACAATACGAATACAGATTATATTTATTAAAACACCATGCACAATACATTTGAATCTTATAAAGTATCTTAAAATTTAAAAGTGAGAACTGAGTTACAGTGAAGTAAAAATTGTAACAAAAGCTAGTATAAATATAAATGAATTTTCAGATACTATTATTATAAAAAAAGAATTGAAAAAAATAAAGAAATTATTGGACATGTAATGGGGAAAAATATGGAAAGTCATTTAAAAAAAAAATAAGAAAATCTAAAAATTTAATAGGAAAAAAAATTATATTTTTATGTAAAATAAACCAAATATTATGTAAACAATATAAAATTTAAAAATTAAATGCATAATTCAATGTGGTAAGTTTTATGGATCATTGTAAAATCAATATACAATGATGTGGGTCATTTTTCTTCTATGTCTGTAAGTAGACAATTTTTCTATCCAAAATAATGCTCCGATTTCACGAAGAGCATTATGTTTCCGGTAAAAATGTGGATCTGATACGCAGGAGTAGGTCAAATAAATAATAAAGCACATTTTAACAAAACCAAACGAATATATACTATAAACGAATAATATTCCATAGGAAATTTATGATAAATATAATAAAAAGTATGAAATTAAACTAATATTATAGAATAAGAAAAATCTTAAATTTGTTTAAAGAAAAGTTAAAGTTAATATTTTTTAGATAATGAGTGTTCTACATTTATTAAATCACCCTGTATATATGATATTTGCTTTCATGATTAACAAGGGTCGCGAAAAAATTTTATTAACAATAGTGGGTCGAAAATCTAAAAACTTGAAGACCACTGAATTAGATATAGGTACTGAATATTAATTATTGATTATTAAAATGCACACGTATTAAAATTTAATTATCAATATAAAATTTCGAAAAGTTATCAAGTACCTAATTTATAGTAGGTTACTATGTAAATACGCAATAAAATAATCACGTTTCTGAATGCAATATTTCTTGAGTTATTATAAAATATTTAATGACAAATACGAAAAATTTATTATTCTTTCCGTGAATAATAAAATATTTTCGTTATTTTTTTTTCTATTTCATGAAATTAATAATAAACCAACAATAATTAGGAATTTTGCATAATAAATATAAATTTATGCAATTTACAAATTACAAAATATTCATACTAACGTCATCAGTTTTGACTGAAGATACGGCGTATTCTAAAATAAATTGTAAGAACACATTATGTTTCCTCTGTAAAATACAAAATCGATTTTTAACAACCTTTTTGAATTCGAGTATCAGTTTTTCGAGTTTGTCACGTAATTTTTCAATCATTTCCTATAAATAAAACAAATATTAATAAAGCTGAACCGGATGCTGTTAAGAAGGGATACAGGTGAGAAAAGGATAATGGTGATGTTACAGTATTATGTTAGTTAATTAAGATTTGTATGCAATGATTAACTCATACATTAGAAATCACGATTCTAAGCGAAGTTCATCATATAATAAATTTACAGATTAAAAATTTTACATTTATCAGTCTGTACTTTGGTGTTTTATTATGATTATTAAATGTAATAAGAATACGAAAAAGATTAAAACGAAAAAATGAAAAAAATTTATTTAAATGAATTACTATTTACACTATTTGCACTATAAAACACTTTATGTACTGAGCTACTATGACCACTATTACTCTTGTAAACCTATCGATCATAGTCAATAAGTATTTATAGCTTTTAGAATGGTCTGACTATATTAATGTGTATATGTTTAAAACTACCATTTGGTAGATTAAAATTGCCGACTGGACTGACGGTGTGTTTATGTGTTTATGTATTTAATTTGATATGTTGTCATCAGTTTTGTTATTTTGTAATAAATATTAAAACATAGATAACGTTTATCTTAGACTTGTTCTTATTATCACGGTTTGATTGCGAGGATCGTAGGTCCGAGACAAATTTTTTATACGATCTTTTAGTTGAAAGTACGACCATTTTGAAGTTCCTATACGACCTTCTCCTTTTGAAATAATGGGCAACACTGAGTCATTATTACCTAACCTAACCGTTTTTGCCATTAAAAATTAAAATTGGTTTTAACTTTTAAGTTTTAACTGAAAACAGTTTTGAATTTTGACTGTTTTGAATATTTGGTGTTTTGTTTTTGACTTTCATATTTATTTGTTTTGTAATTATTAAAAAAATTAAAAAGGAATACGAATTAGTGTTTACTGCGGTCGTTGTAATTCGTAAATCATATTATGGATAAATTTGTGATAAGAAATTCTAGTACTCAGTCAAATCAGACTAAGTGAGTTAATGTTAATGCGTAGTGTGACGTATTCTAGAATTGACGATATTAGAACAAAGATGGCCCAAAATCGACTGAGTGGCATAGCATTGCTTCATATACACCAAGAATTTAACATTTCTGTTGATTCCATAATTGATCGATTTGCACGAAGCAAAAATAGAAATTTTGATTTTGTTCTTTAAAAAAATACCATTTTTAATTATTAAAAATATTTATAACTTAGAATTTATTTATTTAGTTTAGTTCATTGCTTAATGGCTGTTGATGCTTTAGAATAATTAAATAATTACCTACCTACTTTGGTTTTAGTCCAAATTATCTTAATATATATTTTAAACATAAATTTATGTAATGTAACCAATTTCTGATAATGTAATTTTGAGATATATACTGGGGGAGAAAGATCGATATTTAAAATCGCCCCCCCCTTAAAGTTTGATCAAAACCGCCAATGGGAAGGTTTGTGCACTATTTCTGAATCAATAGGCCATTTTTAAAAATTCAAAACAGCCAAATGGTGTTATTATTGAAGTCTTTAACATATCTTCTTCAGCCATTTTTATTACATTGAAAACTTTTTTCCGATTTAGTTTTGAGAATACTCTTTTGTTATAAAGTTGGATATTAATATCATGAATGTGTGGTAGGGGATATCAGTCTCGAACTATTATTCTGTTAAATGCTTTATAGACCCCACAAAGTGCCTGACTGACCGTCTGATTTTTTAACCATGACGATTGGGCTTCTGCTTGACATATTCTTCTGAATTCCTGAGGTTAATTTGTAAGTTGAAGTGTGCTAATAAGTCTGCTCCTAGAATGCAACGAGTTACATCTGCCATTATAAATGTTATAAATGTGTAACAAAATTATTGTCTACGAAGTCCTAGGTTTAAGTCTATTACTCGCTCTCCGTAAGTCTCTATAGTTTGATTATTTGCAGTATATAGTACACGGATTGAAATATTGGACGTATCAGCTTTGTTAGGCTTCACTATTGAAACTTCAGTCCAGTGTCGACTAAAAATTTTTCTTTGGTTTTTTGGTCCATTACTTCTAAACAACAGGAGTACCTCCGTGTCTTAATGCAGGCACGCAAGGCGTTTTCAGTTTTCCGTCTTGTTTGAGTGTTTTTTCTGAAGTCTATTTACATGCTTTAACATATTTTTGTACTTTACCACAAAATTTATAATGGAAGTAGCATAGTGGTTCATCTAGATAAAAATAATTTTCAATTTTTAACGTGAGTGCCTCCGTAGTTCATTTTTTGTAAAAGTTCGTTCTTGCTGTGATTATAGTTATTATAATATTAGATTATAGTAATTTGTTGTTGAAGGTCGGCTATTTTCTCTTCTATGTTATTTGATTTGTATTGTTCCTGTATTAGGTTTACCATATTTGAAGAAAAAGAGAAGGAAAACTTTGTCCAGGTAATGATATAATTTTGGACAATATTAACGAATGTTATTCATCGCAAAACGAAATTCCAGAAATTAACTCGCGGAATTTTTCTTCTTCAGTTCTACCGTATATGTGAATGAGCTTATCTTTTAAATTATGGTAAGAGTTGTCAGTATTATCCAAGTATAAAATGTCTTTTTATTTGTCGATTACATCTTCGTCCAGCATGGTTAAAACATGGTCAAATTTGGTATGAGAATTACATACATGTGATAGTCTTAATTGAGCTTCTGCTCTTTTGAACCAAGCAGCAGGATCACACTTCCAAAATTGTTGTAATTTTGGACCGATTATGTTAATTTCGTTTGCTATATTTGGTGTCTCCTTATCTTCCAATTTTCGCTTGTCGAGGTCACATCTTTGGTGTTTTATTACGAAAATTAAATTTAATAAAAACACGAAAAAATGAAAAAAATTTAATTAATATGAATTACTATTTACACTATTTTCACAATATGACACACTTCGTGTACTGAGCTACAACGACGACTATTGGTCACGCCACTATATATAACCTCGGAAGATTCTCAGAATTTCTATACGTTTCGTTATATCGAATATTCTCGAACAATTGTGCAGGCGTGTATTTTGTATTAAATGTCATCATTGATATTTTGTAACCACTACATCTACGTTCAATATAAATAATTTATTATAAAATCCCTAAATGAATCACCTACACACCCAAATCTAACAGTATTTCGCTCAGAATCGTTATTCCAATGTAATGGTTTATCATTGCATTCAAATCTTAATCAAATTACAACATAATATTATAACATCACCATTATCCTTTCCTCACCAGTATTCCTTCCACAGAAGTATCCAATTCATTTATTTAAAATTTAGTTCAATATTTCGTAGAAAAATGATCGTAACGGTCGCAAAATTTTATCATATGGTATTATAGTACCTATTTGAACACACAATAATATTTTCAAGTCTTTAGTTTCAAAATTGCATAAGTTATCGTGATATATTCGTTGTAATTAGTTTTCGAAAATAATACCGGTTTTCCACTATTTTTTGATGGTTTTTACTATCACGTATGGTCAAGTTTAAAAAAATTCGATAAATGACTTAAATAAAGTAAAAACTACATCCACTTTCTATCCGGAAATATGCTCTTCGTGAAAATCGGAGTATTTTTTCAGTAGTATGTGTCTTCAGACATAAAATAAAAAAAGACAAAAAATGACACCCATCATTGTAAAACCAATACATTCTTCAATTCTAAAATAATTGAAATAATTTAACAATATGCAAAATTGCAAATTTTAAAATATAATAAACCATTCACTACCTAGTATTTTTTCCTGTAATACCACAACTGATGAATTGATATAAATTATATAATCTGTAATAGATGTATTAGTTAAACAATAATGTATCGATAAGTCAATTAGATTTTGAACGAATCGAAAAAATTTATTGTTTTAAAAAAAATGTGCGTCTTTTTTTTGTTTTTATGATGACACTTTTTTTCCCCGAAATAATGCTCCAATTTCACAAACAGCACGAACGAATTTCCGATTGGAAAAATAATGTAGTTGATACTTAATTTGTGTCATTTTTCGAATTTCTCAATATTGAACCAATGCGATAAAAAAAAATGACAAAAAACGGCATAATTCACGGATATTGAAATTTCGACGAATTCGATATTAATATTTCACGAAAATTAAGGCAATTTAGAACCTAGAGACTTGAAAATTTTATTGAGTGTTCACATATACCTTGTTCAACATTAGAAACAGAGTCGGCGCCGAGCAATTTTCAACTGCGGCGGTAGGCGCCGCCTATTCGTTTCCCCTTCTGAAACAACCACCTGTTCGACGCCGCTACCGACGCGCAACTGCAGATGATACACCGCAACACCACGCATTATTGATAAAGTGTATGCAATGCATTTTAAGTTATCCGTTCATCTGACTCGTCAAAAATAGACTAATGTAAGGTTCCCGTCGTCGGCGACAGCGCGATCGGTGCTTACACAGCGACCACGCCCTATGCGCAAAAGTTGACCGCCGACTACGTTTATATTTGATAAAATAATGAAAACCGTTACGTTAATTTTTCTACAGAATATAGGATTTGAAAAATGTGGTAAAATTCTCGTTTTTACGTATATATTATGTTACGGGCAATGTAGAAAATTTGGGCATTCTGTACAATTCTCGGGGATATTGAGCAATGTAGATAATTTATAATATATATAATTAAATTATTATATAAATCAAGTGTTATAAATTACAATTATTTATTGTTATTTATTAAAACATGAGCTACTATTGTGGTATTTAGACGTATATAAGGCATTTCAGAAATTCCTGAAAGTATAATTATTAATATTGCAAAATTACTGGCGAGTGTCTTATCTATAACAATATATTATTATTATTTTATTTATATTGTAAATTATTATCTTAAAATTGAATATTATCTTGATAGAAATTTTGTTGTTTGGTTGGTTGTGGACTGTATTATATTGTATTAAAATAAAAATAAATTAAAATACTTTGAATTATAGAATTTATAATAATTTGATTTGGGAGTCACACGTTTACACATAGGCGGTAATTTGGCGACTGACTACATCTACATGATACAGACGACAATCGTTATCGCTAATAATACTAAATAAATCAATAATGATAAAATTACTGTTAACATTTCTCTATAGAGTTTTTCAACAATCTGTAATAATAGTTAATAACGATTTAACAGTGAACACAAAACCACGAGTTTATAATGTTATTGTGAATTTAATCGTTAAATATCAATAATTATGAAACGTGTAAAAAAAAAGGGAGTATAGCTAAGAAAGGGTTGGTTTTAAACAGAGCCGGATTAAAGGGGGCAGTGGGGGCTTCTGTCCTTGGGCGCAAGATTTTAAAAGCCCAAATTTTTTTAAGTATGTCCTATTTAGGGATTAAAATTATAATTACAAATAATAATAAAATACATGCAATAAAATTATTAAATGACTGGGTAATATTTTAATTAATTATATTTATTATATTAATCAAGTTTACAAAATAATTATTTTTATAAATATATTTACATTAATATTGTTTATTAATTTATATAATTATATTAAAAAGATAAATAATATTGATAACATTATTTTTCCTTTGATTTTTAATAAAATGTGTGGTAATACTAATTAAAATACTAACTAAACGAGGTATAGAAAAACGCACGTACGTGAAGTTCACATGCATAACACACTTACCTCAAATACTTACTCAACAAACTTATTTTAGACTTGTTAGACGTTGTTAGAAACTTGTTAGAATTTTTTAAACGTCATATACTTAGTTATAGGCACTTAAATATATGTGGTGCCAACTTCACGGTGGCACCACACTAATGCTCAAATTGTCTGAAACCGATCTTAACATACTCAGGGACACTTGTTAGACGTTGTTAGAAACTTGTTAGGATTTGTTAGACGTTATATACCATAGATTAATATATATAATAGATGGGCAACTGCCTTGTTAAAATAAATGACATTGCAAACAGCGCTCCTGGTGTTTGGTATACGTACTAATCTACGATCAGGGTTTCTCAAATTTTAATTTAAGGTGCCTCAGATTTCTTTCTTTCTTATAATGGTTCACGATTGATAATTAATTATAACAATATCGTCGTGCATCAAAAGACAAATAATAAAAAATACATTTTAGTAGTGTATAACATTGATTTATATTTTAAACATAAAATATATAAAAATTACATGTAAATTTTTTTTCATTACATATAGGTTTGTTTATATTACAATTTAATTACAATATATAATAGTTTGACTAGGCAGAATTTAACAGAATAAGATCTTTGTCAATTATAATACAATATTTACAAATAATAAACAATAATAAAAAAAATAATAATAACAAATAACAATACAATGTACGTACATTATACTTGATTGTATGTACCCTGTATGTTTTTTTTTTTTTTTTTTTTGAATGACTTTTATGCCAGACATTTGCCAAAATTTTAACTTGGTCTTTTTCCTCAATTCTCATTTCTCTTTTACCACTTAAAATCTTATTGACCTCAGCACACCAATGCTTAATAAATAAATTTGTAATACATTTAACAATTTTATCCTTAAATATATCAGTATGTTCTAAACAGCATATATTGCTCAAATCAAAATATAATTTTATATTATGGACTAATGTATATTGAATGTTTTGATGGTGGGATATTGAAGGTAATATATTATTTATGTAAGTAATAATATTATCAATTAGAATTCGAAATGATACACCGGGATACTTTAAATTAAGTCTAGTGGATTGATATTCCCTAACAGTTATTAATTCATTTTCGGTTAAAATTTCATCAGTACACATTTTTTTTAAACACTTTTTACAATCTTTTAAAATTTCACGATTTAATTTTTTTATAATGAAACCAGCAATGTATGAATTAGTCAACTGCCTCAAATTTTCTGTCGTGGTATTGATGATACTTGAAATACCTGGTTTAGGTAAATTAACTGCCAATGTTGGTGGTTTACATATTTCATTATTATCAAATGAAAATAAGTTTTTGTAATTCGTTAAACTACCATCAGTGAGATCTTCTTCACAATTAGCACCAGGTGAATGTGGCGAGACTAAATTATTTAACATTAGAGTTTTGTAGGATCTAAAAAGCTGAAAATTTGAAATAGTAATACATACGCAATAATGAAAATGAAGTATTTAAAGTATTACATCCAGATACATTTAAATTCCCATCATTGAAAGATAAATTATTTTGTTCATTTTCATTAAAATTTGATGCGTTATGTTCTTCGTGTTCTGTATCTATTGATAAACCTGCAGGTTCATTTCCAGATGAATCAGCAAATACTATAATATAAAAAAACAAATTTTACACAAAATAAAACTTAATTTTATACAGTCCGTGAATTATTTCACAGACATGCAAAAAGATAAAAGAAAAAAATGGAATACCTGTAGGCATATTTAAAGTTGGATATGAATTCGCATTAAGCCTCTTTGTCCCAGGACTAAAACAATTATTAGAAAAGTGTGAGTGACAAATTCTTTTTTTATTATATACATCTTCAGGATGAGATAATTTAACAAGTTGCATCCAATTCAACAATCGAAGTTTATGTAAACGTGGATTAGGAAATCGATGAGTCACGTCAACTATAGAAAGATAAACATTATTAATTTTGTAATTTGCATCAGTTCAATGAAATAACAATTTATCACTTGTGTTAATTAGAAAAATTCAATTAAATAATAGGTACAGAATGAAGTACCTACTACTAATTATTATTAAGTAAGATTATTTACCTTTCTCATGACATCCATTAACTTAACACTGGTAAGGATTTTTCGGCATTGCGAACTATGTAGTATGTATATGTATATTGTACAAATGTTAGAAATTAAAATATTTAATATACTAATAGTACTAATGCACAAATAAAATATCGACAGGACAATAAATGGTATGGTATTATCTGTAACCTGAAAGTGTAGACGTTTAGTCATAGATTGTTTACTTGTTTAGTTGTTTGTATTATGGTGGACGGTCGGTCGTTAATGTCGTTATATTTCAAATGTTAAGGCGCATGCGCAAAAAGTCAGTATGTGGCGCGACTGGTGCTTGGTATAAACAACTCGACGGTCCATATTATTGTATCTGAGTGGCACAGGCCTGTTATACACTTAGTAATGGGCACTTAACTATAGAGTGGCCAGAAATTCATGTTACGAAAATGTGAATTACATGTAAAGAAATAATAATTATTGTATTACAGATGCGTGTTTAATGCTATTTTAGTATTTTCATTATTTTTGTAATAGTATATTTTTATCACTCAATAGGTATGTGAAAAATTTTTGAAACCGATCATAAAGTTCTACAAGATTCTTTTATTTTTTTTTAGTTTTACAGTACTTCTATTTATCATAATTGATACGTGTATGTGTAAAACATTATTAATAAAATGAAAAAATAATATAATACATTTCATAAAATGATTATCAAAAATTAATTTATTGTTGTAATTAAGTTATAATTTTGTATAGAATAATGCATGTGGGTTAATTTTTTTATTATATTATTTGCATTTTATGATTTTATGGCATAAACCATTATATGTTTCCCACTGGCCGTTGACTCGTTTCATATGAACAATATAATGACCATATACTCCCTTCATTTTCTATATATTCAATGGCAGCTTCTAATCTGAAACTGTTATTACATATAAATATATTATTAATAATATTTTTAAAGCTTTTTAAAATGCTTTTAAAATGAATGTAAAAAGCATAATGTTGATGGAAAGATACTGTTATATTATTGTTATGACTTGAAAACAATGATAAAGTAACGTTTTGAAGAAAACAAATCTTTGTATAGGTAAATCAGAATTACCGATAATGGATTGAGGATTATTTTGAAGATTATTGATCATAAAAGAAGTATATTCAAATTTGCTCAGAATCGAATAACTAGTAATGAAAAAATATGTTATTAAACTAGATAATATAATATAGTGAAAACACATAGATAATTTTAAAATTTTGCATATTTCGTTTAAAATTATATCATTAATTATTTAATAATTTTATTTTTTTTTTTATAGTGAAATGCAAATCTACAAATTATCTTTGATATTATTAAGTCATTATTTAAAAATTTTTTTACCTATTATTCTGAATTTTCACTGTAACTGGAATATTAAATAAATTACATTTTACTTGGCGATTTTCTCCCATCACATTATAAATAGTCAAATCATATATGGTGAGTCAATGTTTTGGTAACATTTATTTTTCCATTGCATCCGAGTCGAAAACATTTCCTCTCAAACTGCTGTAATGGTGATATAATATCGTCATTTTTACTAATATAATCTGATTTAATTTCACCAAGAACTCCATAATTTTCAGTCTCAGTCAAAAGATTATTCAATATACATTCATTATTGGAATAGTTACTGGTATTATCTTCATCAGTCAAACATATAGCATTGTTGTTGAATCGATTTTTAATATCTAATTTGTTGTTATCTGATATTTTTTTTGGATTAAATAATGTTTTAACTTCATAATCATTATCATTATCAATTGTTTTATATTTTATGTCTACATCACATTTCACGAGCTTAACTGCACCTTTTATTGCTATCAAATGTGCAACAAAAAATTTATCTATTCTCATTCTCGGTAATTTTTTATCAATGATTGACGATTTTAAATCTTTGAAGTAGCCTTCGACCATTGCTGAAGATGCTATATGATTAGGACTGTTAAATCGTTGAACCATCGCTGCTGACCATAATGGAAATTCAACACACAAACGAGTGAGTGGTTTTATTAAATCAATATAATAATAAGGATTTAATCTATCGCCTTGAATTATTGCTTTGGTTCTAGAAACTTGAAGAACGTCTTCTATCCATTCACTGATTAGTGTATTTTCATTTGTGGAGTTAGGTAATTTTGGACTCACAACAACATTCATTATCAATTGTTATTCCTTTATAATCCAAGTGTTCTTCGTTTTCATCTACTTGTACTAGTAAAACCGTTCCAGATATCATATTATGTAAATATATTCTTGAATTTTCAGCTGGTGTTGGTTGACCTTTAATTTCATTGCCATCTGATTCTACCGTGGCAATTATTAAAATGTGTTTCAATATATTTTTAAATTGATAAATACGAGTACATTTTGTTTGAATTAATTGTACAATGCATCGTATATAAAAATCTTTTATTTGACTTCTTTCGTGTAAGCTTTTCAAGCGACATAGAATATGTATTATGTGTGATACCTACGTCTATTACTCTATTCGTATAAAACACTATGGTAATATCTCAGAATTATTTAATAAATAAGATTAACATATATTGATATATTCTTGAAGAGTCATCCTATCATAAAATGCCCTTGTTATGTCTATTAATATCAGTGTTGGTGTATTGCACAAAATACATTAGGTATATTCTTTTTTCATTTTATTAATAAATAATTTCAATAAGTGGATAATATTGTTTGTTTTATCTAATGATATTTAGTTTTATATTCATTAAAATTTAATAATGTTTTACACATACAACGTGTTAGTATGATAAATAGAAGTACTGTAAAACTTATAAAAAATAAAAGAATCTTGTAGAACGTTATGATCGGTTTCAAAAATTTTTCACATACCTATTGAGTGATAAAAATTTACTATTACAAAAATAATGAAAATACTAAAATAGCATTAAACACGCATCTCTAATAAAATAATTATTATTTCTTTACATGTAATTCACATTTTCGTAACATGAATTTCTGGCCACTCTATAGTTAAGTGCCCATTATTAAGTGTATAACGTCTAACAAATCCTAAGAAGTTTCTAACAACGTCTAACAAGTGTCCCTGAGTATGTTAAGATCGGTTTCAGACAATTTGAGCATTAGTGTGGTGCCACCGTGAAGTTGGCACCACATATATTTAAGTATATGACGTTTAACAAATTCTAACAACGATAACAAGTCTAAAATAAGTTTGTTAGAAGTATTTGAATTAAGTGTGTTATGCATGTGGTGCCGACTTCACGTACGTGAAAAACACGTACGTGAAAAACACGTACGTGAAAAACACGTACGCGAAAAACACGTAAGTCGAACAATTTTTAGGGAGGAAGTCTAGTTTTGTCTTCTATTAGAGAATAATATTAATAAATGTAAAATTATAGGGAGGTTTATACATATCTATGCCCAGGGGCGCAAAATGTCGTAATCCGGCCCTGGTTGTTAAACCTATTTATCGACTGAAATCAATTCTCAATTGCAGATCGACTTAAAGGTTATGCAAACTCAATCAGATGGAGAATATGAGTTTATATTAGTTTAGAAAGACCATCTTATAAAATATGTATTATTCATTCCACTAATAGAACAGAAGTCGCTTATGTATTATTAGACATTTTTATAACTTTCAAAGCGCCTTCCATATTACAATCGGATAATGGTCGAGAATTCGCCAATCAAATTGTAACTGAAGTATGTAGAATGTGGCCAGAACTTAAAATAGTTTTTGGTAAACCATGACATTCTCAAAGTCAAGGTTCAGTTGAAAGAGCTAACCAGGATATAGAAAATATCCTTTCTACTTGGTTACGAGATAACCGTACCATAAAAAATGGAGCGAAGGAATAAAGTTCGTACAGTTAATGAAAAATTGTTCATTACGTTTAGGAATTAAATGAGGCCATGTTTGGTACTTCAGTTAAAGTTGGACTTAAAATTACACCACTTTCAATCGATATTAAATGTAAATTAAAAACTGAAGAACTTGAAACAGCTTTAAAATCTATTGCCATTACTTCGATTAATGAAAATAATTATGGTAAAAATAATAATTATTAAATTATATTCAATATTTGCAATAAATTAATATATATTTTTGTTATATTAATTACTCAAATTTCGGATGATGATCCCGAAATAACTTTAAAGTCGATAGCTACTAATTCAAATAATAAAAATTATAATGACGATAAAAAATAATTATTTAATTATTACATCAAGAATAAAATCAATTCACGAAAAAAGGAGTGAATCGCTAAATAACCTTGAAGTTCAAGCTACTTAGATGAAAAAAGCTTCAGAAAATCGTTTTCGTCGTGGTGAAGTTAGAGAGTCAATAATGGTGAAAATACCAGTCATTGATAGAGCCCGTAGTGATTTCCGAAATATTATTGGAGTGATAATTTCAGCTATACTTTTGTAAATTTTTATTTATTTAATTATTTAATGGTTGGTAAAATTATATTATTTTTTGTTAATAGTTAATAACAACATGCATAAAGTTGGAACAACAGAGGGCAGACTTTCAACATTATACAATCGTAACCAATTTATTATATTTAAAGAAAAATTTATTAAAATTCAAGATGTCCCACAAAGAACTATTTCGATGAGAGAGGCTGCTAGAAAAATGTCCAATGTGGGTGGTCAAGGATACGAACGATGTACATGTACACAAAAGTGTAAAACAAGAAGGTGTAAATGTAAAGCCGCTGACAAATTATGTAGGTCTAAATGCCACAATAGTAGCTTATGTAATAATAAATAATAACAATAAATAATTGTAATTTATAACACTTTTGTTTTATATAATAATTTACTTATATATATTATCAATTATCTATACTGCCCAAGCCCTATCCCCGAGCATTTTATAGAATTGCCCCTAACATACCTATATGTTTGATAAAATTGGCAGTTTTGGGTTTTAAGAACTAAAAATTTTACTGAAGTATATTTGCAAATTACTTAACATGATATAAAAATATTAGAAAGAATTCAAGTCTCAATTTTGTTTTATAAGCCATTTATAGTTGATATTTTTAGTTTAAATTTTAGAATCTATATAAGTATTCTTCTTAATATTTCTCAATACTTTTAAAATAAAAAATTAATAGAAAAGCCAAAAAATTTGGAGAATATTATTGAAGAATATTGATATCTACAAACATATATATATATGTATTTTAATGTATTTCTAAAATATTGAAAAAATCTCAAGACTCAATTTTTTTATTATGGGTATTTAAAGTTAAAATTTGAGTAATATCAATATTTAAAAACATGGGAAGGGTTACAGCGGGTATAAAGGAGATGTAAAGAAGATATATTGCGTTTCAAGAGAGAAGGTTATCATAATCATATACATGATTTATCGTCCGTCGATGTGCATATCTCACCAATAACGCCCGTTCGTTTACAATCGTAAAACGTTCGGGGGGCGATGGGCAACGACTCGTTTGCATACGTAACATTAGAAATTTTAAACGGCGACTGTTATCTGCAACATTAACCGCGTAACACTCAATGTTATCAGGGTGTATAATCTATTTAGTGATTCGAGACGTAAGATGTAGGGGAAATTTTGCCTCCGCGCTGTTGATGGCGTCAGTTGATGCGCGAGTGTACCTTCTCTCTTGAAACGCAGTATTGTGTTGAATTTAAATTACAATTTAAAAAAAATTGTGAAAATGATTTTGAGCGAAGTTCATCAGATAATATATGTACCGATTGAAATTTTTACATTTATCAGTCTCTACGTACAATATAAGTAATTTATTAGAAAACCTCTAAATGAGTCACCTAAATACCCAAATATGATAGTTCTTATTATATTTCAATATTTTACAATAATGTTAAATACAATTTTGAAATTTTTATTGAAGCTTAGATACATTTTACGTAACTCAATTCCAATTAATTGTGAATTATTACATTTACGATTTTTTTTATTGCTATTTAAAGTATAAAAAAACATGGAAATGGATACTGAATTACTTTCATAATTATTTTTCATATTTATAAATTCAGTTATACATTTAATAAATTGTGGTCTCGAGTTCATTAATAAAAATAATAATTATAAACAGTATTTATAGAAACCATTATTCTCCTAGACAGATCGTCCTCATGGTTCATTAGTGTAATCCAAATAAAGTATTTTCTTTCTTCAAACAATTTGAACGCTTTCCTTTGTCGTAATGACTGTTGAACGGTGGCAATTGATGGTTTGATAACATTCGATGATTCGACGTCAATTTCCGACGGTTCAACGATATCTTCTGACAACTTAAAAATAGCTACTGATTTTTTGATGACATTATTCAACAACTTTCCTGCATTTAACATATCTTCTCTTGGATTATTACTAGCGTACAAATCACACAAAAGTTTTTCTTGATATTTTTCAAAATCTAAAACGCACCTGTAAAATAAAAAATATTATTTAAAAATATGTAATTGATACTGGTGTGAGTACAATACATGTGTGAACATTATAGTGTTATATTTTGAATATAATTTTAATGCGATAATTATTCATCATATTTGAAATGCTGTGGAAGTGAAGTACAAGGGTGGCTGACCCAATATAGTTGTTATAAAGGCGAAGAGAAAGAAAAGGAAGAAATAAAATTATTTAATAAAATGCATACTTATTTATATTCAAATATCAACATAAGATTTCCAAAAATTTTTCTCGTATATAAAATATCTATATGAATACAAAATTAAGTAAAGTTCAATATTTTCTTAGTTATCCCAAAATATTTGATAACAAATTCGTCGTTACTTCCCATTACCTATTGTAAGCAGAGAAAATCCGTTAATAAGCCTTGTAAATACCCATATCTGACTATTTTCATCTGATCATTTTGAGAAAAAAAATTAAGAATTTTAGATAATTTTTAAATATAGACGTTAAATAATTGTATAGTATGTAAAATTATTTCTTCGAGTTTACAGTTTTTGAGAATGTTGATGAAATTCCGTCATTTTTTGGCATTTCTTTTCTACCGGACAAGTTCAAATTTGAATAATGTCTAAAATTACCTAATTAGAGTAAAAACTTCATCTTCTTTCCTAACGAAATTATATGCTATTTTTGAATATCGAATCATTATTTTTGGTGGAATGAGTGTATAAAGATAAAACTGAAGATAAAGTGAAAAATATACTTTCATAAATAACTTCCAAGCATGCGAATCGTGTAAAATTATGAAAACAATTAGTTGGAAAGATGACTTCAATAGAAAATATGGTAGAAAGAATGATTAACAGTAATGAGTCTAAAGAGTAATGTTATGTAATTCGATTAATTATTCATTAGATGAGAGAAAGAGGACAAAATGAAAAGTTTAAGAAGTTATATTTTAAAGATAATTAAAACTAGTTAAATAAAAGAAAATTTCTTTGGTTAATTAATAAATTTAAGAAATAAGGCAAGCAGTTTTAGTATGATATCAACGTAAGGTCATTCGAGAGACTGGCCGTTCTTAGGAAGGGGCGATCGCCCCCCCCCTTATGTTTTTATTTCTTTTACACAAATCCTATTTATAATTATAAATTATATGCATATATAAATATATGTAACGACTAACGACAATCACCCAATTAAGATAGATACTAATTAGTAATTCAATAATTGTGATAAAAAGAGACAATACTTTTAACCACGGATACTCATCAATGTTATTTAGTATCTATAGACGTGCTTTTAATCAAACTAAAATAATATGTATTGATTATCAATTTTGTTCTGTATACGATGTACTGTAATACGATCGGCAACTACGGTAACTGGTTTTCGCCACGGCGTAGTAATCCAGTATCCCTTCCCATGATTTTTTATAAATTTAAAAAATCTTAAATGATATAATTCACAATTAATTGAAATTGAGTTACGTTAAATTATTCAATACATTTTCAAAATTGTATTTTATATTATTGTAAAATATTCAAATATAATAACTATCATATTTGAATAATTATATGATTCATTTAGTGGATTTATTATAAATTATTTTATTTATATTGAACGTAGAGACTAATAAATGTAAAAATTTTAATCGGTACGTATATTATCTGATGAACTTCGCCAGAATTCGTTCTCACAAATGTAATGATTTATCATTGCATTCAAATTGTAATCAAAATTCAACACTATCCCCTTTACATCTGTATCCCTTTCCAGCTTTTTCATTGTTTTTATTGCGTTCAAATATATATTAACATAACTGTATGCAACTTTATTAATTCATAGCATCTTAATATTAATTTATATACGAAATTTTAACCTTCTACTCTCGACTACTTTGTCATTGATCAATTGTTGCAGCTTTTGATGGACGTCTTCGATCAATCGTCTGCGAGTTTCATAGCACTTTTCAGTAGTTTCCGTTATCTCATCTACCAATGTTCTGAAGTCTTCAGCGTATCTAAAATTATGGCCAATGAAGAAAATTTTAATGAATTCCTTATTAGTAAAACTTATACAACGATTACATAATCATTTAATTAAAAACATACACTTACAGCATTCAAAAATATGTTAATTTGAAAACAAGTGCAACGAAGTATTTTTATCTACAAATATATAAAAAAAAATTTCCGTCTAATGAACGACTTAATGGTAAACTCAAAACTCAAATATTATTATAATGAGTAACTAAATTACTTTCCGGAATTGAACTGGAGATAATTAAGAATTTTAGTTATATTGGTATACAGGTTAATTTTACATAGAACACTCGCCACTTCCACCAAAACCTTTATCATTCCTCCGCCTATAAGAATTCCTTCTTCTGATTCCTTACATTCCCATAGAAATGTGCTTGGAAGGCAGTGTAGTTCAGATGGATCAATAATTAGTAAATAATTATAATTTATATGATATAATAGATTCATATTTTTATGTTATTATAACATTATAATAAACTTTTAGAAAATAATAGAAATAATCGATTCAAAATGTCCAATAATACTATCTAATATTGATATAAATTAATTAAATGATATTTAAGTTAAAAATAATGTTGTTGGTCAAAATATAAAACAATATAGTCCTGATGAAGCTCTTCTTGGTAAATAAATTGTTAAATATATAATAAAATGTTATTTAATAAAATACTTTATATAATTATTGTTGGTGGTGAATATTATTTTTAAATAATTATGGTTATAAATAAGTTAATATAATTTTACAGAGATTACTAATATGTATATAAAGCCAAAAAGTGTGAATGCCTCAAAATATTGGTTATTTCATCCACATCAACCCAAAATACATGTTCCATTCAGACCTTTAAAAGCATATTACAGTGATGATGGCAGTCATCGAAAATGGCTGTCCTATAGTATTGAGAATGAAGCTCTATTTTGTAACATATGTATTTTTTATGGTGATGGTTCTGGATCATTTTCTAAAGGATATTCAGATTGGTAGCATGTGTATGAACGCATCAGTTGTCATGAAAATAGAAAATCACATGAATTAAATGTTAATGAAAAATAATGCATCCTCTGTAGATTCACTTTTAACACATGCTTTAGGTACAATCAGAAAATTGCAAGTAGAAAATAATAGAAATGTTCTACTACGTATCATTGATGTTATTAAGTTAATAGGAAAACGAGGACTTAGTTACAGAAGTAAACGGTTTACTCACTGGATGATCGTTCCTTGGATCATAGCAATTTTTTAGAAATTATTTTACTTATTGGTAAATATGATCCGTTACTCGATGTTCATTTAGATAAAGTTATAAAAAAAGTTTGAAAAGTCATAATGTTGGATCTAAACAAGGAGGAGGTCAAGTTACATTTTATCTAAAACTAAAATTAATCATATTCTTGAAATTATCACTAATAGTATAAAGTTTACAATTTAAAATGAAGTAAAAGAAGCTGTTATATATTCTGTGCATCTTGATACAACACAAGATGTATCTGTTGTTGATCAATGTTCAATAATATTGAGATATATAAATGGTAGTCGTATTTTTGGATTTGGGTGCATGTTTTCGAAAATCAAATTTGAAAATGCTAAGTTTTAGAATGACAAGATTTAGAAAATCTATATTTTAGAATATGAAACTTTTAGGAAATCTGTGTTTTAGAATAATGTCAAATGGTATTTTAGAAAATAAAATAAAATAAATAAATACAGTTTTTAAATAAAATATTGTCTTATTTTGTAATAGAATTTACGATACAGAATATAGAAATTATGATTCTTTTCCAAATTTGTAATTAGTTTATGTTTGATCGGGAAAACGGAAAATATCAAAATACAAAATATTTATAAATATAATCGTTATCAAGTTTTTATTTTATTGATATTGCCAATTTTTATCGTAGAATTATGGTTCTGTATTAAAATAGTATATGATTATTTTATATCGAGTCGAATACGAGAAATATCAAAAAGTAGTTAACCTTACTCTAGTACCGTACATCGTACCATTCGTACCAATTACCTACGTAATGTTATATAAAATTATTATAAACTGTTGGCCGAAATACAAAATACAATTTCTGATATTATAATGACGTTGATGAAATCGACTCATCAAAAACATGATAATATGTTAGATGTAAACGGGTTTTTATACGTTTTCAATAAAATTGATGGAAAAATAGTTTATTATTGGAGATGTCACGACTGTGCAGCTAAGTTTCAAACTACTATGATTTCCAATACACACGTACCCGATGATAAAGGTAAGCCATTTAATATTTCCAATCACTGTCATGGTCCAATTCCACAGATAATTGAATGTAAAAAAATTAAAAATGTCATAAAAAGAAAGGCAGCTGAGACTTACGATACACCAAGTTCTATATATCAAGATACAATTGCACAAGTGGAAAATATTATAGCTTCTCAAATTTCAAAATGCTCAGCTAAATCAATTGTAAAAAGGCAAAGAAAAACAAATATCAAAGAGCCAGACCATATTTCTGATGTTTATGATTTATCTGTTGATACATTGAGTGGAAAGAAATTTTTAAATAAAACTTTTAAACGAAATTATGATTATATCATGATTTTTACAACAATTGAAAATTGTAATTATTTAAAATATTCGCAATTTTGGATTTTAGACGGAACTTTTAAATCGTGTCCTAAGCTTTTTAAACAATTTTATTTTGTGCACGGTTCAATTTCGCGAGATGGAAACGAAATGGCATTTCCATTAGTATTTGCATTAATGATTGGCAAAGATGAAGATTTATATAATATGTTATTTTCTAATTTAAATAAATTTGCTGAAGAAAATGGAATCTTTTTTAAAGAAAATAAAAATATGGAAACCGATATAAATACAATCGGAATACAATCGGATATAAATAACCGATTGTGAATTGGCAGCGAATAATGCAATCAAAAATGTTTTTCCGTTTGCAATCCATTCGGCATGTTTTTTTCATTTTCAACTGTCGATATGTCGTAAGAGTCAAGCGTAGGTATGGTTACAAAGTACAAAAATGTGCTCGAGTTCAATTTTCGAGCCCGTAAAATTGCAAGTTTATCATTTTTGCCCCCAGGGAAATTGAAGGAGTAGTAATATATTTTGAAGAAAACTATGTGATTGGAAAAATTAGAATGAGGTATAGAAAAAAAGAAGCAACGCGTTACGAACCATGTTTTCCTATTGAAATGTGGTCAGTATACAGGCGCGGAATAAGGGAGGGCAGAGGGGGCGCGTCCCCAGGGCCCACACTGTTATAGGGCCCCCAGAAAAAAATTAAGAATTCTAAATAACATTGTCACAAAAAATAATATTTATAAATTATTTATATTTTATTAAAAAAAATTTATATCGTAAAATATTAAATATTTTAGTATGTTTTTGTGGTATAATAATACACCACGGTATAATAGATAACATCTATTACAGTTGTATGTATCTCGATTCTCCATTAAATATCTATCCAGATAATGATATTAATTTAAGCTTGGACAATTTCATTTCTATGTATAAGGATGACATAGAACTTTGTATAAAAAATGAGTTGGTTCAATTTAGAGAATATTGGGATCTCAGTAAACCACCATTTGATGCTTCAAATATGCACAAAATATTAGAATGGTTTGAAGAAACAAAAATTAAAGATGTTTTTCCTAATATTTTAATTGCAATTAGATTATATTAAACAATACCTGTCGCAAATTGTTCTGCTGAACGGCCATTTTCAAAGTTGGCACGCATAAAAAATAAATTTAGAGCTAATCAAACTCAAGATTCTTTAAAATCACTTATAATATTATCTTCAGAAAGTGATTTGTTACCATTAATTGATTTAAATAAAACTATTTTAACTTTTGCTCGTGAGAAATCAAGAAAAAAATGTTTTAAGTATGACAAAATTAATATATATAAATATATAAAATAATACATTATAATATAATATAGGTAAATTAATTAATTAATTACAATTAATATCAATTTAATTTATGTTTTTAACGAGTATAATGCAAAATATATAAATTATTTGTATTTATATTTTGTACCTATATATTTTAATAATTATAAGTGTTTAATAATTGTTTTGTTTAAACTTTAAATATATATGAAAATAACTTATGAACATTTAAAATATTATATTATGTGTTATTTATTTTTAAATATTTTACACTTGTAATATACCTATATAATTTAAAAGTATTTCAATTATTTATGGTGTTTAATTCTTGGGGCATTAATAGGTCCCATTTTAACTATTTTCCCCAGGGCCCATTATTCTATAAATCCGGGCCTGTCATTATATAATCGTACTATTAATGAAATGCCAAGAACTTCCAATTCAGCAGAAGGTTGACACAATAAAATACATTGTTTATTATCAACACACCCTGGTATACATTCATTTATCTCCAAAATTCAAAAAGAACAACATGAAATTGAAGGAACAATCGAATCGTTGATATCAAATCAAGTATTCAAGAGAAAAAAGTACAATGAAACACGGAATAATAACTTATTGCAAATATGTAAACCAATAGTTAATGACCTAATTATAATTTAGGTGAATTTATGAGAGCTATTGCTAATAATCTTAAGTATTAACAATTATTATATTTATTTTTTATTATGAAAGAATTATTAGAAAACATTTTATATACATGTAAAAAGTAAAAAAAAAAATTTTTCTAAAAAATGAAATTCTAAAAGTTTTATTTTCTAAAACTTATATTCTAAAACTTGGCATTCTAAAATATGACTTTCTAAAATCTGCCTGAATACCGTATTTTTGAAAGATTGGTTGGTATCATAAGATGTACCTCCACTAAAGGTACTGATTTTGTTGAATTATTCGTAAATATTCTAAAAAAAATATAAATATTGATCCAAAAAATTGCATTGGAAATGCAGCGGACGGGCTGCAAATATGAAGGGAGAGTTCAATGGGTATTCTGCAAAAATGAGTGAAGTTGCTGTGGATCAAATACATGTATGGTGTTACGCACATGTATTGAATTTAGTAATTAGTGATATTAGAAAAATAGAAAAATTATTCAGTCAATTTCTTTATTTGGAATCCTACAAGGTTGTGCAGTGTTCATACGTGAATTACATAAACGTATAGATATATGGACCACTAAAAATTCAAAAAAAAAAAAAAAAAAAATTTGTCCTATTGGAGAAACAAGGTGGTAGTCGAAAGATGCTGCGTTAACTAAATTTTTGGATGTTTTAATGATCCTGAAAATGGATTGTTTGTTGATCTTATTACTACTTTGGATGAAATAGAAAACAGATACAATCAAAAACATTAAAAGACGGTTTATGTAAATATAAGACTATATTAACTGCCCAAATGTATTTACTAACTTTTCAAAAGACAACACCTTTATCAAAATATTTACAAGGCAATGGAGTTAATATAATTACAGCTTATATAATGGTTAAACAAACTTTAAATGACTTGAGAGTTTATTCTCGTAATTTCAATATTGTTAAACAAGCAGCTGATACATTTGTTCAGTATACTAATACAAAGTTAAATGAAGTCGAGGATAACACCTTAGAAATAAATAGTTATTTACCACTTTGTAGAGCAAAAAAAATAAATAGGACAATTTACTAATTATGAAACAGCAGATAACACTATTACAGATCCCTTGCGAGTATTTTAAATTAATGTATTTAACCAAGTATTAGATACTGTTATTCAAAGCATATCATCTAAATTCCAAAAATATGAACAACTTTGTGCTGATTTTCCTTGTCTTGTTCCTAATAATTTTAATCAAAATATACCTCTTCCTACAAATGCTTTAAGTAGTGTGTAAAATAGTAGTGTGTACAATTTATATTCTAATGCATTACCTGGCCTTTATTTTGCATATAAATTTATGCTTACACTATCAATTACTCAAGTAGAATGTGAACGCAGTTTCTCAAGATTAAAACATGTTAAGAATTACTTAATACAATCGGTCAAAACATATTAGAAAGTTTAATGTCGATGAATGTTGAAAAAGAAATTCTCTATATAATAGATTCACAAGATATAATTAATCAATTAGCTACCAAAAGTACATTATTAAGTAAAATGTTGTTAATATAAATGTAAAATAAATACCTAATAAATTTAAATAAAAGTTAAAGTTAATTTTAGTTAATATGTAATCTTTGTTCTGAATAGGATGGCCGGTGGGGAGCCCTATTTAATGTTTCCCACTGGGCCAAAAAGTGCCTATCTGCCCATGTGGCTATGTGCGTGTCCGAGTGGTAAACATCTTAGATAACTGTAAAATACTTTTATATATCTAATATTAATTAAAAGAAACAATAGTAGTAACCCCTCGGTTTACTACAATCTGCTTAAATCCGATAGCACTTATAAATGTTGTGAAATACTCAGTCATTTCAGTGTTTAGGGTCTTTTAAAAGACATATAATTAGTAAGCATACCTCTAACCATAAAATAGTAAACGATAGTACAGTAGAACCCCTCTAATCCGTCATCTTTGGGACTGAGGGTATGGTCGGAACACGAAAAAGGTTGGATTATCAGAATATACAGAAATTTTTTATTAATATGCATAGAAAATGTATATATTTACATTACTTATAAAAAGTCAGTTATAGATTTTTGTTTACTGAGTGCAATCCTTGACTTAGCTGCAATATTTCTCCATTTATTGACCCATAAAATGTCCATTGGAGTCGAGGTTGACTTTTACTCGTTATACTGAAGGGAAATATCAAAAGCATTCTTTGCATCAGTGTGTAAAGTATTCATATCAATAATGATACTAATGGACTATTGTCGGATTAACCGGAGTAGCGGACTAGCCGAGGGCGGACTAGAGGGGTTTTACTGTAATGTATCTAGTATTTCAACCTCATCAAGGCCCCTAATTAATGATATAGTTAATACCATTGATATGCAATCTGATGATAGTAGTATTTCTACTGAAATTCCAAATGATTTAGAATTGCCTGTAGAAATTATATATAAATCTGCTTAGAATTTATTTTTAGTCTACATCATACAAACAATTTCACAAAAAAAGATGTAAGTAATATTCAATCTGGTATCATTGAAAAGATACTTGCACCAATTATCTGTGCTCTGAATAGTATTATTAAAAATGAAGTAAAAGAGCCTGTATCCCTTGTTAAATTTAATCGAGTTGTAACTCTGATGACTAATCCTTTTCAATTTTGTAGTTCAGAGTACCACTTACTAAATTGGCTAAATACTAATAATTTTATTTCTGAGGTGCAGCAATTTACAATTAATAATCAAATTTGTCCTGTTCAACATATGGGTGATACTTTTTATAATGAGAAACAAATTAAAGGTGCTTTGTTACCTTTAAAACTTCAAATTAAGAATTATTTTTAAAAGGTGATAATTTAAAAAAGTCGGTTTACTTAATTAAAAAGTTACAATTTGAGAATAATAATGATATATCAAATTTTATTCAAGGGAATCTTTTGAAAATTAAAATCTCAAAGCATAGCAGTGACAAAATAATTATTCTATATTTTTTGTACATAGATGATGTTAAAATTAACAACTCTTTAGGTTCTCATGCTTTTGTTCATCAAATATCTGCAATTTACTATAGTTTTCCAATGTCGGAAAACAATTCTAAACTCAATAATATATTTTTAGCTGCATTAATTAAATCATATGATCTTAAACAATATGGAAATGATTTATGTATGTATGTATGATAAGTTTGATCAAAGAAATTAATATTTTAGAAAATGATGGTGTATATATAGTAACTAAGTATGGAAATTATAATGTTCATTTTATTTTAGGTAGTGGCGTCTCGTGCAAGAGGGCACACGGGGACGTGCCCCACCTAAAATATCAAATAAAAAAAATTATAAAAATTGAAATTAAATAAAAATAATATTAGGTTTAATATTGGTAAATGGTATAACTTATATTTTTTAAAAAAAAAATACAGATATATAATTATTATTATTAATTTAGAATTTAGATATTTTACGGAAAATATAAGTGTATCAGGCGGCGGGCACATATTTTTTGTGTCCCGATCAACCGTATTAAATTGTGTAAGAATCTTGGTTTATTATCACAAATTATACGGCAAAATCGGGCATATATGAATTGTGCCCGCGGGTTCATTCCTTGTACGAAAACTTGGAAATACCATTTTATCGTCATAAAATAATCAACATCATCGACTTCCTCTCGCAGTCTTTCTATCTGTACTCACCTGTATAATAATAAATTATATATGACAAACATTTTTAATCATTATATTATTTCACTTTTTTTTAAATATTTTAAATTTTTTCATTTTTGTATGACAAATAATATATTAGTAGGTATTAAATATTGATTTAATGTGAAATATATAATTATCAAGAATAATTATGGGTAGTAACTAGTAACTGATAATTATGGGTAAATAGGAAAAATATTTGAACCCCACTAGCCGCCACTGCTGGTGATGAAAGTTGGTTCTTTCAATATGACCGACCCTGAAACTAAACGACAAAGCCAACAGTGGCTGTCCCCTGGAGCGCCAAGGCCAAACAAGGAAAGAATAAGCAAATCCAAAGTGAAAACCATGTTGATTTGCTTATTCGACAGCAAAGGGGTGGTTCACAAAGAGTTCGTACCACCTGGACAGACCGTAAATCCAGTATTCTACCGTAATGTGCTCGAAAGGTTATGAAAAAGGGTGTTCAGAGTGCGTCCAGAGATTGCGAAGACCTGGGTTCTGCATCACGACAATGCTCCCTGTCACACTGTGTTCAGTGTCTCACAGTTCTTGGCGTCTAAAGCCATCGCAGCATTAGACATAGAGCTAAATTTAAGGTAAATTTAGAAGAATAGAGAAAAGTTATAAATCTTGCAAATGATCAAATCTTATATTTAGTAAGAACTTTAATTCCCATTCAATTTTTGGTTAAAAATTCAAATCTATATTATTATATTTTGATACCTACCTATTACTCATAATTTAAATTTAAATTTAAACGGTGATTTTTGAATATGAAGAATATTAAATTGATGTTAATTAACAATAGGTGTAAGAATGACAGAAAGAGAACTAACCTGTGCTGAATAATTACCTGTATAAACATTCTTGTAATATTCTTTTCTAATATTCAAAAAGTTTTTATCGCTTAGCTCGTGTGTGTACTGTGTACAATTAATATTGTGTATATATTGACTTACATTTTGTAAACGTTATGAAATCCATAGCAATTATTTTCCTTAAGAACTCGTTCTACAGTCAAATTTCGAAAGATGCTCAAGTTGAAATCGACGTCCCCAGTACCGGAAATCTTCTCTAGATAGGTGTTTTTTCTGACCGTCATCAGTTCCGATTGCATTTGTTGGTCACCCGCAAGCAATTTCCGCTTATCGTCATATATTTCTAGCTTCCTGATAAATTTGCTAAAGATAATTTAAAAGTTACTAAGCATACTTTTCTTTAACAGATTTTATTTCTAACATATTAATAATCTACACACTAGATAGTACATTTTTTGATTTCATTCAATAAATTTTGAACCTGCAGAATAACACAAAATGTGAAAGATTATCAGAAAATGTTTTTAAAATATTAATTCAAATTATATTAAACCCAATATGTTTAATTTCTTCTTTCAACAAATGCAACATTATACGCATGAAAACAATAAAGGTACGTGTATCTTTATCATATATGAACGATTTAAAAACCTGTGGGATGCGAATACATAATTTTTCTCCTCTGTCGTAATTATCTTACTGTTATACACTAATAGCGACTGAATCAAAGACACAATAAATTTTCTTTCTGTATAAACAGATTTTGTTCGAAACGGATTACCTTCTGCAATCAATGACACAAGACTTGTGAACTGTCGTAAATATAACGCCTATAAATAAATTTGAAAAATTATGTTAAATAAAAATATTATTATAAAAAATTATATTTATTATAGTAATACTAATAATTTTAAAACATCATAATAATAAACTCACGAATTTAATATTGCCTATTTGACACCATCCAATGTCAAGCATCTCCAGTGAATCACGTTGTATATCTAAATTTTGAACGTTCTTTAATGGATTATGATTCAAAATTAAACGTCGCAATTTGACCAATCCCTTATAAAAAAATAATACTCTTATATTTTATATATAATATAAATAGATTAATAATATACAAATAAAATAATGTAGGTAGTAGAATAACTATTTTAGATTTTAGATTCTGAGCAAAGCGAAAAATGTATTGGTTTTCCAATGATGTGTGTCTTTTTACTTTCTTGTTTTAAGTATAAACGTATTAACACTTTCACTACCCGAAATAATGTTCCGATTATCACGAATAGCATATGTTTACAGTTGGATGATGTAGTTGGTACTTTATTTAGGTCATTTTTCGAATTTCTCAAAATTATCCATAAGCGGTAGAAAAAACGACGAAAAAATAACGAAAACTGAAATTACTAAACATTAATTCAAAATATTAGAAAAATCCCTTGTCTCAATTTTTTTATGGCTGTTTAAAGTTGATATTTTTAGTTGAAGGGGGATTGACCGATGACGTTATCGAAGAATTCCGTAGGAGTGCGTTACTAGTATCGTAAACTATAATATTTTATATTTCTACTATGTATAATAATAATATTACTACTGCCGTCTAGGCAATGTTGTAATTAGCGTTATGAGTGCGTGAGTCAATAAATTTAAACACCTCGAAATTTGTTTCCGTCACAGCTCATTCAATATTATTCATATATTTATTATGAAAAATCATACTATTTCTTAATTCTATTGTTTATATACTGATATGGAGTTTTTTTATTTTATTTTAATTATTTAATAAGATATTTAATAATAACGATTTTCAAAATAATGGTGAATTTTGAATACTTATAACTTAAAAAAAAAATCATGTTTCAAAAATCGAAAAATGGTAGTATATCAAAAATGGTCAGCTTAATATGTATTATAAATTACAAATGTCTATATATAAAGGATTAGTAGATAGTTGTGACGGAAATAAAATTGTAAAATTTCAATATTCAAAGTCAATTTAACAATTTGAAATTTGAAAAAAAATTTTTATTTTAAAATTATACTTAGTACTAACATTATGTATATTGAATATCACGATTTAAAGAAATTTCAATGACCGGTCCATCCCCCTTAAACGAAAATATTATAAAAGAATTGAAAAAACGGCATATTTAACAAAAACTTTGAGGGACGTGTGGTGTAGTCGCCTAAGTGCCGTAACATTCGCGAAAGATATATAGGTGAAAAGATAGCTAAAGATAGCTAGGCATCGACAGCGGATAGGAGACCACCATTTTTTTTTTCGTTGTTTTTATGTTTGAAGACATCATATCAAAATATTAGAAAAAACCCTAGTCTCAATTTTTTTTATAGCTGTTAAAGTTGATATTTTTAGTTTTTTTGTTTTTATGTCTTGTATAGTCGAAACACCTATCGAGAAGGGAGTATCTTTAGGTTGGTTTCAAACTATGCATAGATGCCACTAAAACGATTGGAAGGAGAATATAAGAAAAGGGAAAAATATGGATAGAAGACACAACGAATAATAGAAGATATTAAATATAAAATGTGGACTGTATTAAATTCTTAATTACTAAAATATGTCATGAGACAGGGGCTTAATCACTAATCTTAATAATACACAAATACATGAAAATAATATGTAAATTACAACGGATACAAATATCAATAAAGTTATGGCACGACCTGTATACGACCGCCGACGTTGATGTTTTGGTTTTACGAAATGGTGACCGAACAATTGGATGTCGGATGGTCAACAAATAATTGCTCTTGCAACGGCGAATAACATAAAATATATGAATATAGGCATGAAGCAACAGTTACTGATGCTAACATATTATTTAATGCTATGGATTCTGAATTTTTAATTTCCATTTAAGTTGTTAAAGTAAATTACAATAATAAAGAATCGATATATTATTTATAATTTTTATATTTATATTTTTATGCGATGTTTGCATATTATTTACCGTTATGAAAACTAATTGGCGTAACTATTGAGGAATTGAGTATGTAGTACTGGTGTGGAAAATTTATGGGCCCGTACAAATTTTAAACTAATTTTTGAAAATAATATTATGGTTTATGAAATTACTTATCTTTAGAAAAACAATTATGCTTTTTTATTGTACTTATCAATAGCACAACGAGAGGGGGGTCCTTGGTCTGGACTCCCCCATGAATCGAATTTATTTCTTCGATTTAATAACAATTTATTTTATATAGGTTTGCATATTCAATTGTACATACAAACATTTTCAAATTTCAAAGTATTTCGTATATTAAATATAATTATATATAATCTATTATAACAAAATTAAGTACAAGTGTACAGTCACACCTCACACATTTAGTTAAAACACGTACTAACCATGCTTAAAAATCAGTATACCTTAAAGGACACGTAAAATCTAAGTTATTAATATGTTTTTAATATAATACAAAGTGTTATCGTCTTTTTTTAATTAGGTAAACATTTTGTAATTTTGTGGACCCCCCTCCTCGTATGATATTTCTGGGTGCGCTACTGGTACTTGTACATTTATTTATGCTTATTAATTATATTAATATAATATTATATTCATACATAAAAATGACGATGACGATTGCATCTGATAATGAATTTTGACACGGTCGTGTGTCACGCCTGTCCACTCTGACGACCTACAGTTCCTATTTGCTTATTAAGAAGGGACTACCCGAATTATATGCAAATACCGGTTTAAGGGAAAATACGTTTATGACGGCGGCGATGATCGGTAAACCACGTTTGTCGTTGTACGGTATTCGAGCGTGTACTTTTGTAATCCGTTATATTACATTTGAACTTATTGCTTTATTTAAAATTCCTGATTTTCCTGAACAATTACTCAGTCTTAAAAATACTTTAAAATATGATATATATTATAGAAATCGGATTCAATTTTTCAACTTTATCATTTACTTTCAATTGACAATTTAATGATATCAAGTAGTAGTTATGACAGATACTATTCATATACTGTTCAGCATTAACTTTATATTATCTAACATTACCAGTTACGGACGCATTCGCGGAAAAATCATATTCCAAGCTAAATAATATCAAAAATCATATGTGAAATTCTATATCTCAAACGAGATTGGACGATTAAGTAAATTTGAGTATCGTAATTTTTTTATTCAAAATGTGTTTGCTTTAGCAAAAGCAACTGACAAGTTAACGCAATATGTTATTTAAATTATTATTCTATATTAGACAAGTAAATTTATTTAATTTAATTTATTGTTTGTGTGAACAACCAATCTTTATTTAAGATCTACCACTATTAGCAACAAATTAAATGTTAGCTTTATTAAACATAAAATTGTTGAATAGAAAATGTTGATTAATTTATATAAATTAGTAGGTATAGTATAATATTATTATTTATAAATTTAAAATTTAAATTTTTTTTGGGTGTTCACATAGCTACTATATATATGTGGTAAAATTTTGGAACCGTTTGGTTAATTTTTCTACAAAATATAGGACTTTGAATATTTCGTAAAATTCTCGTTTTTACGTATATAATGTTTGATAAAATTGTCAATTTTTGGTATTAAGGTCTCAAAATTTTACTCAAGTATATAATATATATACATAAAATTTAACACCATATCAAAATATATGAAAAATCTTTATTCTCAATTTTTTTTTTATAGCCGTTTTAAGTTGAAATTTTAGTAAAATCAATATTTAAATTATTTTTATGGATTTTTCTTATTATACTCGTATTACAATATTTTACAATAATGTTAAATAAAATAAACAAATATTTTTTAAAAATTTTATTATATAAAAATTATATAGTGTTCATTTATGTACTATATGTGTGATAAAATTTTGGGTTTTAAATATTTAATAAAAAATGTCAAAATTTAAAAAAATACCTACATTATAAGTAGTTATAATATGTATGTTTTACAACCTCTTTTTTTGAATTACAGGGAGATGAGAAAAAATCGTCCAGGAAATCGTGGGAAAAATTTTTCAACGTTCCCGGGTGTCACATGACGACATTTTGGTCATATGGTAATTTCAAAATTATTCCCCACGATTTCCTGGACGATTTTTTTTCATCTCCCTGTAATCAAAAAGTGGTGATAGAACATACATAAAAAAAGTGGTGATAGAACATACATCGATTACACGGCGATTCGATATATTTCTCCCATGATTTCATGAACGATTTTTTCTCGTTACCGTATACCGATTACACGGCGATACAAAATATTTGTCCACGAATTTTACGGGGAACATTTCGGTTTTACCGTATACACTTACACAGTGTTATAAACTTTTTTAAAGAATAAAATAAATATTTTTAAATCGTGGAGACATATTTTGAATCGCTGTGTAATCGGTATACTGTAAAAAAAAAATGTTCCCCGTAAAAATCGTGGACAAATATTTTGAAAAACGAGAAAAAATCGTCCATGAAATCACGGGAGAAATATTTCGAATCGCCGTGTAATCGATGTATGTTCTACCACCACTTTTTTTATGTATATTCTACCACCATTTTTTTTTATGTATGTTCAACCACCACTTTTTAATTACAGGGAGATGAAAAAAAAATCATCCATGAAATCACGGGAGAAATATTTCTAATCGCCGTGTAATCGATGTATGTTCTATCACCACTTTTTGATTACAGGGAGATGAAAAAAAATCGTCCAGGAAATCGTGGGGAATAATTTTGAAATTACCGTATGACCAAAATGTCGTCATGTGACGCCCGGGGACGTTAAAAAATTTTTCCCACGATTTCCTGGACGATTTTTTCTCATCTCCCTGTAATTCAAAAAAAGAAGTTGTAAAACATACATATTATAACTACTATTATAATCTGACTGAACTTCGCTCAGAATCGTTTTTTCGAATGCAATGGTTTATCATTGCATTCAAATTATAATTAAAATTAAACCTGTACCTATCCCATGCGGCAAGAGTATCAGTTTTTTTTTTATTAAATGTGGTTATAAAAGTCAAATATACCACAAAATTTTAAGGTATTATCTTATTACCAAATTAAATGATTATATTGATAATAAATATATACAAATAGTATCAGCACTTAACAAATATATTTAATTTAAGGGCGTAGAAGTGATAAGCAAACAGTAAATTCATAAAAAATTAATCATTATAATGATTTGTTTTTTTCATAACATAATAGGTGGATAGTAACTCTTGTTTTTTTAAATCAAATGATTTATTAAGATTCAAAAAACCTAACTTAAAATTTCACTTGCAAACTAGTTTAGATTTACCTTGTCGATGTTTCAAAATTAATATATGTATAGTATTAAAATATATAATAACTTTGAAATTAAATCGTTGAATTTATCTGTAAATTTATAAAAAAACTTACCTGGAGATTTTCTATTTGCATAATGTAATTGTGAGAAAGATCCAATTCAATGAGATTTACATAACTATCAAGATTGCAAATTTTATCGATACGATTCAACGCCAATTTTAAAGACGTAAGATTTAACGATGGTATTAAATCGATATTGACTATGTGTAGTAGATCTGTAAAAAGAAAATCATTGAATTTACTTTAGTTTTATATCAATTAAACAAAATATAATTACATTATATGTATATGTAAAACCAGGTATACTTTTTGATTTAGTGGTAATTAGATCTTCCTCATATTATTAGTTTGACCGAATACGATAAATTAAATTACTTTACATCTTTTTCTATAATAATAATATTCTTGTAACTAATAAGTTTTGTATATGTATGGTCAATGCTAATAAGTGAAAATAAAAAAAGAAGAGCTGATTCCTTGGCCGTATGGGATACAGGTGCGCAAATCATAGCGTTTAATTAGAATTTGAATGCAATCATAAACCAAATTAAACGCTATGATTTACACACCTGTATGACATGCGGCAGGAGCAGCTCTTCTTTTTGATACTAACAGCTATAAAAAATAACCGTAAATGTAATAATTCACAATTATTTGGAACTGAGTTAAGTAAAATGTATTTCAACTTAAATAAAATTTTCAAAATTTAAAAAAAAATATTTTTCAATTTTATTTAACATTATTATAAAATATTGAAATATATTCGTAATAAACATCCATATAAAAAATTTAAATATTGATTTTACTGAAATTTCAACTTAAAACAGCTATAAAAAAAAATTGTGACTTGGGATTTTTATAATATTTTAATAGGATGTTAAGTAATATGTAAGTATACTTCAGTAAAATTTTCAGACCTAAATACCAAAAATTGCCAATTTTATCAAACGTTATATACATATAAACGAGAATTTTACGAAATATTCAAAGTCCTATATTTTGTTGAATAATTAACCAAACGGTTCCATAATTTTACCACATATATATATAGTAGCTATATGAACACCCAATAGAATTTTTTCAAGTCCCATATTTTGTAAAAAAATTAATATAACGGTTCCAAAATTATACCACATATATATAGTAGCTATGTGAACATCCAAAAAAAATTCAGGTCTCTATCTTCAAAATTGCCCGAGTTATCGTGAAATATAGAAATCGAATTCGTCAAAATTTCATTTTTCGTGAAAAATGCCGTTTTTTCGTCATTTTCAGGTCTCTATCTTAAAAACTACTTGAGTTATCGTGAAATATAGAACTGTATACAATGACCAGAACTGAATGTGCCAAGTGAACAAAATACATATATTAAGTATTGATTAATATAATTTTACTTCATTTGTTTAAGATATTTAAGATATTATATATTGATTTTTATTTAATATTGAAATTATTTATTATTACAATCATTACCATTATGGCATTTAGAGTTGCATAAAATTCCAGCAGCTTTACATTTGCATTTCCTTGTTTCAAATTTTTTAACACAAGTGGTTAAATATAATAATTATTATATAGCAAAGAACAATATTCGGGACCGGTCCAATGTGTGATCTACCAATAAACTGCTATCTACGATAAAGCTTTATAGGTAGAACGTGTGATATATCAATACTTATATTTAGACTATAGTGCTATACCTATATAATTATCGATATGATATAGAATTTGCGACTGTATTGTACTTTTAAAAATACAATATCATTTAAACATTAGGTACGTTACCATTTTGCATTCATTCGTGTCTAATCTCCACTATTAGACCACAAACTTAAAGAAGAATGGTGGCGGTCATGCCACCCGATACAAACTCAAATATTTTATGGCTTTTTATTAGATTTAAAAATACTTTTGCAGTATGAATATAACAAGAAATATTATAATATAAGTACATTACTCTTATAAGTAGCATACACATAACAAACACAAGTTAATCACACATTGGACCGGTCCCCAATATTCTTGACTATTGTGTGGTTTTACCCGACGGCCCGAGGCCGACGCTCGACAGCGCCTATTTGTACCTGTTAATAGTTTAATACATGACATATACTTTATAATAATATAATATTTTATATTGCTATAAACCAAAGTATAATAAAATAAATACGTTTTTCTAAAAACTTATTACCTAACACATATTGACAAAATATATTATTATGTGCAATCGATTAAAAAAAAAAATAAAAATATTGAGTAGACAATGTCTCTTTATCTCATAAGTAGCTTCGCCTCTGCTAATATTCACATTGACCACACCAGTTTTAGCATTGTATACAATGACTAGTCTATATAGGAAATTAAATATGTATTATTTACTTTGCCCAAATATTTAGACATTGTATTACAATGCCAGATTTATCAACTTGGACCGTAACACATACACAAATATTCATGAACTATGTTAAAACAAAATGTAAACGTAAAGTTCCAATTTGAATATACTTACATATATAATAGATTTTGCCATTGTAGAATGTAAAAAAAGTACTTAAGTAGAGTACGCAAGAAGCAAGACGCTAACAAAGACGATCGTCTAGAGACAGCGCATTGGGAGTAAAAATTGTTACCAACTGTACAAAATAATTACATTCAACATTGTTACCAAGTGTACAAAATAATTACATTTTGGAGTGTAAAGCGGGCCACACACTAACAGTTTTAACCAGTGTTGCCATTTTGGTCTTTTTCAAACCAGATCTAGTCTTTTTAGGCTCTTGAATGTCGTTCGAAAATGAAATCTGGTTCCTGGTTTATTTTCTAGTTCTTTGTAAAAATTTTTAGTAGTATTTTTAGTTATAAAAAAAAAATATATTAAACATTTAAATTATTAAAGATAAATCCTTAATTATTACTATAATATACCATTGATATTCTATAATGCTTATACCTTGGTAAAATATCTATGGATTAAATAGATAAAAGATAATGATAACATTGATAATAATGATTAAATGATAAGACAGATAAACAGTAGATACTAGGCGAAATCTAAATCTAATATCCAAAATTCCAAATATTTTCATAATATTAATATTTTGTATTTTTGTAATTGAATCTTGAAAATGATTTGAATTCTGAATTTTAGATCATCTAACATCTTAAAATTACTGATAAAACCAACCCATTAATCATGTCTATTGTATTTAAGTACAATACTACAATTAGTTTTTAAAATATCCCGAATTTTCCTTATGTTAGAATAAATGTATGTTGTATGAAAGATAAAAATAAAGTAAGAAAAAAATATATATTTGTGACTTGTCATTTATTCCTTTTTTTTTTTACATATTATATATTATATTGTGTGTGCATACGTTAAATATTATAATTTTATAAAATTAATATGGGTAAACATCAGTATGCGCAGAAGTTTCGACGAGAATGGTTAAAGCAGGATGAATTTAAAAGTTGGTTAAGAGAGGTTGCTGGAGATCATTCAAAGGCTTATTGTAAGTTATGTTGTACAGAAATTCGAGCTCGCCGTGCTGATTTATTGAATCATTCTGAAACTAAAAAACATAAATCATCTATTGCAATTGTACGTATTCATCCACCAAATGTAATCAAACCTGTAATTAGTTGTTTAAAAACTAGTCACGCTGAAGCTGCTATGGCTATGTTTGTAAGTGCACACTGTGCAATACTATCTATTGACCATTTAGGGACATTATGTAAATTTCATTTTTCTGGTACAAAAGCTGCAGATAACCTTCATTTACATCGCACTAAATGTTCAGGTATTATTTGTAATGTGTTAGGTCCTTATTTTCAAAATAATTTAAAAGAAGACATTGGAAATAGTCGATTCAGTATTTTAATTGATGAATCAACAGATATATCTGTCACCAAATATTTGGGTATTGCAGCTGTTTATTATAGTAATTTTCAAAATAAAATTGTTACCACATTCTTTGGTCTTGAGGAACTTGTTGAATGTAATGCAGCAGTTATTGTAAATGCAATATTAAATGCATTGAATAAATATGGTATTAATGTCAAAAATTTAATAGGAATTGGTACGGATAATGCCAGTGTAATGGTAGGTATTAATAATGGTGTTCATAAGATTTTAAAAGAAAAAAATCCACAGTTACTTCTTATTCGTTGTGTGTGTCATTCTTTGCAACTTGCCACTTCTTTTGCTTGTTCTGAAACTATGTCTAGAAACTTAGAATTTCTTATTTCAGAAACGTATAATTGGTTTAGTAAATCAACGATAAGACAGCAATCCTACATAACTATTTATAAAGTTATGAATGATAATCATGAACCTTTAAAAATTGTGCAAGCCTGTAATACTAGATGGCTATCAGTTGAAACGGCTGTAACTAGAATTATAGATCAATGGTATGAATTAAAATGCCATTTTGATGTATGTAGATTGAAAGACAAATGTTATTCAGCAGAAATGTTGTATGCCATGTATTCAGATGAATCAAATTTGGCATTTTTATTATTTTTGAGTCCAATATTATCTGATGTACAACGTGTAAATAAATTATTTGAATCTAGTACAGTAGATCCAACTAAACTTCTTAATGAGTTAGTGACTCTTATATGTACTATAGGAAAGTTATTTGTCATACCAACATTTAAATTCGAGCCAATTACAAAAAAATTTGATAATTATTTGAACCCAAACCCTTACTTGGGATATAGTTTTAAAAAAAAAGTAGAGGAAATATATAATAAAAAAATGATAAATGAAAAACAAAAACAAAACTTGAGACAGAGATGTATTGATTTTGCTTCATTATTGGTTAAGCAGTTACAACAAAGACTTCCAGACAATGTAGATATTTTACTAAAAGTAGAAATTATATCTCCTTGTAATGTGTTAAGACAAATTAAAGAAAATATAAGTCCATTGTGTGAATATTTTGCATTTGATTCCCAAAAAATTGAAAAAATTGATTTCCAATGGCGTAAAATAAATTTAATAACTTGGTCTGAGACAAATTCTACAGTTGAATTTTGGGCAGAAGTAAAAAAATTTAAAGATGCTGCAGGTTGTAATTCATTTGAAGATTTGGCTAATTTTGCTTTTATGCTATTAGCTTTACCATTTTCGAATGCTGCAGTAGAACGAATATTTAGCCAAATGAATTTGATCAAAACCAAAACTAGAAACCGTATGGGATCAAATTTATTAATTTCCTTGTTGCATGTAAGATCTGGTTTAAAGAGAAATGGAAAATGTTGTGATCAGTATATATTACCAGATTCCATAGTGAGCAAAATTGGTACCAAAGAGTGTTATTCCATTACACCTGATGTTTCTGATAATTTATTTGATGACTTACCTATATAATATTATAAAACATTTATTACTCACATATATATATATATTTATTATTTATTAATTATTATACACTAACTATTTTATATTTATTATTGACTTTTATTTGACTATTATTATATTTACACACATATATATATATATATTTATTATTTATTTTTATTTGACTATTATTATATTTACACACATATATATATATATTTATTATTTATTCATTATTATACACAAACTATTTAATATTTATTATTGATTTTTATTTGACTATTATTATATTTACACACATATATATATATATTTATTATTTATTCATTATTATACACAAACTATTTTATATTTATTATTTATTAATTATAATACTTACTATTTTATATGATTCATTTACATAATTTTATAGAATCCAGAATTTATGATATAATTATATATTTTAAAGTTATTTATATTTATATTTATACACTTTTAACTATATTTTAATACTTTGTTTGTTCACTTTTTTTTTCTACTGATAAATTACAATATGTTATGTCTACTATCTAATAATTTTAGATTCTGAGCGAGGCGAAAAATGTATTGGTTTTACAATGATGTGTCTTTTTTTTTAATATTGAAATTATGAAATTATAAATATTTATTCCATGAAATATAATGAGTTTACAAGATTATTTGGTTCTTTTCTAGTCTTTTTTCATAAGTGAATCTTTTGGTTTCAAAAAATATTTATTATACGTAATATTATGAGTTTACAAGATTATTTGGTTCTTTTCTAGTCTTTTTTCATAAGTAAATCGTTTGGTTTTAAAAAAAATTGTTGGCAACACTGGTTTTAACAATAATTTTACCCGTACGTGTAGAATGGACCAATTTTAACCGATCCGACGATTTCTCCACACATTACCAGTTATGATACAGTGTTGCCTGTACAGTTTTGTCTGTACGTGATTTTTCGTACTTGACTGATATTATGATATCAATTTAAAATTGATAATAGACGGTATTTTGTATTTGCAAAAATTAAGAATTTGTTATTTTAAATTAAAAAATAATTATTTTTCTTTAATTAATGTTATGGCTTTGAGCGAAATTGATTTATGTGCAATCGCACTAATTACAATCAAACGTAAAAATAAAAAGTTGCGTTCAAAATGGACCAAAGAGTGGTTATTAAGAAGGAATAAATATTCCCATATTAATTTATTGAATGAGTTACGTTTAGAACCGCAAGATTGGTGCAACTATCTTAGAATGGACGAGGATACATATTTGGAATTGTTACAATTAGTAACACCTTTTATATTGAAAGAAAATACAAAAATGAGAAAAGCAATATCTCCTCATGAACGTCTAACTGCTACTTTACGTTTCTTGGCAACTGGAAGATCTTACGAAGATATGAAATTTACAACTATTATTTCACCACAATCATTGGGGAAAATAATTCCAGAAACTTGTTGCGCTATACTTAAAGTATTGAAAAACAAATGTATGAAGGTAAAAACATTTTAATATTTATTAATTTATTTATACATTTTTCTTAGAATCAGAGTAATATAAATTTTAATTTTTAAAGTGAAAACATTTTAATATTTATTTTTCAAGAAAAATATGTATATCTCTACATATTGATTATTTCATACTCATTATCCACCATTGAACTTTGTTCGCCTGAAATATTATATTTTTCCATATTATTATTTTTGATCATTTTAGTAACAACTTATTTTTTATATAATTTTTATATTTTGACATAGAAGCATTTTACATATTTTTATTTATCAATTTCAAAAAGATTTTATTTTTATTTCATTAGAATGTTTCAATCCCAAGTATGATAAATCATTATAGAAAACATTGATAAGATTATCAATAGATACAACTAATATAATATATTAAAGTTACTAGTACAAAATTACAGCTAGTCAATGTAGTGACAATTAGCCCATTTGATTGGTGTTCTGCCTCCATTACTATTCCATATAATCAAGTTTACAGGACAGTACAATGGTAGTGTACACTATAATATAATATCAATATTCAATTGTGTAGTTGTATAATAGTGTTTAGAACTTTAGACCATATTATTATATGATCTAAGATTCTAAAGTGTAACGTAATTAAATGGCATAGTAACCATAGTTACCGGTCCACTGAACAACTTAGTTAGGTATTCCCTTTTTGATAAAAATCACATTTTTCTCATGACATGTGGATGTGATATTACAATAATTTGTTATTATATATTATTATAAGTAATAACAGATAATAATAATATAAATTATTAAATTATAATAACTTACTCTCTGGTCATAATCATAATTACAATATAATATTTTATTTGTCACACTGTTATTATTGTAAAATTTTTGTAAATTGGACATTGTCCGTATGAAATATTAAAATAAAATAAAATAAAATAAATAAATTACAATTAAAGTTTAGTTTATATAATAAGTATAAAATAATTGTTTGGATAGGATAATTTTAAATAATAAGTAACAAATTAAATATATTTTTAAATAGTTTAATAGTTTATTCATTTATAAAATTATTAACTATAATGGCTCAACTACAAAAATATGAAAAAATAAAATAATTTTTTTGGATGCATGGGTTAAGCACCAAATTGTATCTCACAGTGAATCTTCAGTTATATGTAAATATTTAATTTATAATTACTTCCTATAGGTAGGAACCTATACATTTCATTATACTTAAAACCCTTATTTTTGAGTTTTGGTTAATCAAATGTCCAGATATAATTTATTATTTTCTTTTAATTAATTTCTAAATATCATATTTAATTATTTTAAGATTTGTATTTGATTTAATTTGTACAGAAAATTTTTAGTTTTTTAGTAAATAACATTCTCTAAAATAGTAAAATATGTACAAACCTATTGTGCCTAAGTAATCTTAAGTAGGTATATTTAATTATTTATATAAATATATTTGTGTTGTTTTATACTTAATAAATTCTTATTATTAAGGTAATGAACATTTTATTAAATATTGTATCTAATTAATCATAAATATATTTGTATTATTTACCGCTAAATTATTTTTGTTTAATGATTATTTTGTAACGTTATGAGTAGTTATAATTTGTATGTTCAATCACCATTTATTTTTAATTACAGGGAGATGAAAAAAAATCGTCCAGGAAATCGTGGGGAAAATTTTTCCCCACGATTTCCTGGACGATTTTTTTTTGTAACCGTATTATGATATGATGATTTCAAATATTTGTTCACGATTTTTAAGGGGAAACATTTTGGATTTACCGTATAGACTTACACGGTGCATATAAAATAAATATTTTTAAAATATTATCTCGTTTTTATTTTATATAAATTTAAAATTATTAATTTTTTTCATAATATACAGAGTGAGTCTCGAGGATTTGACAAATGGATAACTCTGGTTCTAGGCAATATTTTTTTATAATTTTTTTTTTAAATTATTCTTACACACCGGCGCTAGTACTGTAATTTTTTTTTTGTATCTAAATAAAAAAATTAAAAAAAATAACTTTTTATTTATTTTTTAATTTTTTAATTCAAAATAGCCATTTTGTAGATTTATATTTAAGAAAAATTTTGGCGTTAAAATTTTTTCTTAAAGTTTTTTCATTTATTTTTAATGGTTTTTTGAAGTTAATTAAAATATAATATTTTTCATTATTTCAAATATAAAAGTTTACCGACTATTGTATCAAATTATCATTATCTAACTATTTTCTCCATGATATTCGCATGTACCACAATACCATCACGTGGTTAATGATAATTGATAATTATTGAAATAATTAAATGCAATAAAAATTAATTAATAATCCATATTATAGGTATCAAACAAAAATATTAATAAATAGTTTATAATAATTGAAATACAATCAAGACACCAAAAAGCACTATTTATTTATTTTTAATCAATTAACAGTGAGGTATCAGTTTAATTTTAATCTTTATCATTAACCACTCATTAAATATGGCTATCAAATTATAAAATACAATATCATCTCATGGACAAAATAAACATTTATTTAATATTTCAAATAATCAAAAAGTATAATAACTTCAAAAAATCATTAAAAATAAATGAAAACACTTTAAGAAAAAATTTTAACGCCAAAATTTTTCTTAAATATAAATCTTTTTTAATATTTTTTAAATTTTTTTATTTAAGTACAAAAATAAAAATGAATGTACTATAATTGTAGCGCCAGAGTATAAGAATAATTTTAAAAAAATTATAAAAAAATATTGCATAGAACCAGAGTTATTCTATTTGTCAAATCCTCGAGACTCACCCTGTATATGAATTTTAAAAATGTGTTTTAAACAAGTTTTCTTATCTCTCTAATTAAAGGTATGTGTTCAATTATACGATCATAAATTATTACACAAAACGCTGCAACACATTTTAAAGTAATAAAGTATTATTACAAGATAAGTTTACTAAGGAATGGGAGGTAGGTGAAATAGTAAAAATATGCACTTTAAACAAGCACGTTTAATAAAAAATATTACAAATATTCAATAAGGTGCCAATAATACATTAAGACAAAAAACTATAGAAGATTTAGCATTCTATATTATTGATATGGATTTATCTAGTTTTCCTGATGTTTTGGTTGACTGTCTTATATTTTTAACTATTCCTGTAAGTGTATCAACCGCAGGAAGTCTTAAATTAATTAAAAACTATTTGCGATAGCTCTCAAGATCGTCGTCAGTAATAGATATAGAAAAAGACGAAATGATACTCCTGCCGCATAGGATATAGGTGTGCAATGTGCAAATCATAGTGTTTAATTTTAATTAGAATTTGAATGCAATGATAAACCATTGCATTCGAAAAACGATTCTGAACGAAGTTCAGTCATTTAATGTAGGAATTGATTAAACATTTATAATACATATAGGTACACATATAGTACATAAATTAACACCCTATAAAATTTTCTAGTCTCTAACTTCAAAATTGCCCGAGTTATCGTCAAATATTGAAATAGAATTCTTCGAAATTTCAGTTTTCGTGAAAAATGCCGTTTTTTCGTCATTTTTTCTACCGCATAAGACCAATTTTAAAAATTCGAAAAATGAAAAACCAAAAACTAAATAAAGTACCAACTACATCCACTTTCCAACCGAAAACATATGCTATTTGTGAAAATCGGAGCATTATTTCGGGTAGTAAAAGTGTCTTCAGAATAATAATAAAAAAAAAAACAAAAAAAAAAATCACACATCATTGTAGAACCAATACATTTTTCGCTTCGCTCAGAATCTAAAAATAATTTTGCGAATGAAAAGTCAAAAAAAAAAAAACAATTTTACTAAATAATTATATATATTAACAAATAATTTTGTATTATGATTTTTTTTTAATAATATTTAATCAATTAATATGTGGTGTATTTTATTTTTTATTATAAATATTTTAAATTATAAATAAACGTTGTAAGTAAATATACATTTCTATTAATATATAATATGTAAAATTTTAACATGAATAATTTTGTGTAACTGTTAAAATTAAAAATGATATGCAATAAAGTACAAATTTTTATTTTTATATTTTTTGCAATCTTTATAATTAATATATTATATAATATAAACAATAAACAAAAATTTTAGGGCTCTAAAGAGAACTTGCAAATCAGCCTCATAGTGTCTAGTTGCGGCACTGTCCACAAGAGTTTAAAATTAAGAAAATTGACCTTCAATTAACTTTGACTAGCTCATCCCTGGTGTAGTTAAAAATAATAAAGAACTTAACTTTTATTTTAATATTACCAATGTAAAATATTAAAGTTGAACTCTTTTTTGGGACAAACTGAAATTTTCGAAATATAGTTAAAGTCCGTATCATGGTGTAGAAAGTAAAAAAAAAATAATAATCCTGGCACTATATATTATGTGTTCTGTATTTTTATGTGCCTACTCATATTATTACTCACTCTTACAACAGAGATCCAATTTTTCCACGTCATAAGACTCGGCGATTCGTTTGTTGTTCGAATCGTTTTTGGTGCCAACTCTAGCACTGCGGCGTTCGATAACGTCGCGGTTGGACCGTATCAAATTGGCGTCGATCACCGGGAAATCCATGACGTTTGTCTAATGCTAATGCTATTTGACGTTATATTAATATATTCAGGATTCCGTATTATCGCGTAAGCGCGCGTACGAAAAGAAAAAGAAATCGTTAACAATTAATTGGGAAATAATACCTACGTGCGAAACGATGTCCATTCGTAATCATAACGTGTACGCGGCAACAATAATACTGTAAAAAGTAGTAATATTATAACACGAGTAAATGAAAGAAAAAACCGCGGGCAATACGATACGGTTTGGTGGAATGGTGGCGGATACCGTTGTTTTGTGTGTACGCGTCGTCGCCACGGTGATTCAAGCAACGTCGACTGCCGCTGCCATGCATTTGTAAAGTGGGGCGCCGTCGATAAGTCGTACTCGCGGGTACAACTCTACTGGAATTAATATTGATTTTTTTTTTTTTATATGTCACTCGGTATTGTTCTCCGGTGTACGAGTTGTCACGCATCATACAACGTTTGTAAAATATGAACGTTTGGCATAAACTCAGGAGGATGTTGGAAATCATCGGACGGACGGCGCGACGGCGTAGAGTGCGAATACTGTTCGTCGGGTTGAACAACGCTGGCAAAAGCACTCTGCTAAATCGTATGAAATCGGACCGCGAACAGTTGTCGAGGAAAATGATCACGCCCACCGTTGGATTCACTACCGACAAGTTCGTTTGTGAGTTACAAAACCAATAAATTTTCAATATACCGTTTACAATTATCTGGTCAAGGAAGGTCCATATCACGTTAATAATTATCATGATCAGATTTCTATTTTGTGAGGCGGGAAGGGGAGGTTGTATGACTGACCCCTCACCATATAAAAAATTCTTATATCCTAATTTATTACAATTACGAATTGAACAATAAAATCAGTAGTTGCGACTCCTGGCTTGGACGACTGGACGGTCGCGCCCTCCCTATTTGCATTAAGTAAATAATAAAATTGGTTTAATAACTATAGTTTATAACTATATATTGTGATCTATAGGTATTTTATACTTTATAGTTTATATTTTTCTTATCTCATGCGCGTATTGTGAATTTATGACTCGTAAGTACTCGGAGTACAAAGGTCGAATAAGTGTCTTCGTGTTTACCTTCACCTTCACATAAACGTGTTTTTATATATAATTTTGACGTCCGTGAAGTTGTCCTATCTATGTCAAACATTCACCATTTTTTTGCAACTTATTTGCAACAATTTGCAATGAAGGTTTCAGAATTTGCAACTCAATACTCTAGAAGTTATCAGCGTTTTTATATTGGGGGGCCAACTTCATGTAGCCCCCCACTTTATCCAATCGACACCAGGTTTTCGCCAATATTTTGCAACTTATTTGCAATAATTTGCAACGAAGGTTTCAAAATTTGCAACTCAATATTTTCGCCGTAATCAACATGTTAGTAATGGGCGTCCAGCCCCCCCCCCCACTTTAACCGATCGATACCAAATCTTCACCATTATTTTGCAACTTATTTGCAACTCAATATTTTCGCCGTAATCAACATTTTAGTGATAGGCGGCCAGCCCCCCACTTTAACCGATCGATACCAAATCTTCGCCATTATTTAGTAACTTATTTACAACATTTTGCAACGAAGGTTTCATAATTTGCAACTCAATATTTTCTCCGTAATTACCATTTTTGTGATGGATGGTCACCCCCCCCTCCACTTAACCGATTGATTTAAAATCTTCACCATCATTATTAACTTATTTGCAATAATTTATGCAACCTGGCATAAGTATTTTCCGTTTATATTGTTATAAAATTGTTATGGCTACTATTATTCTATAGATGTTTTTCTTTCATAAGCATATAATAAAAAGATATGATTAATTATTTTATTATATTTTTAGGCTAATGTACTAACAATCATACTTATATACTATCCGCCTTTAAAAGTAAATTTAATTACTTGTTATTAAGATAATAAGAAAATTAGATTTATTATATGTTTATATAAAATCAAAATAAATAGTCACATTATTCAATAAATTTGTTAACTTTATTTAGTAACCAAGTGAAGATAAACTTATTTTGTGGATTGTCTTAATAGATAAAGAATTATAATTTATATTTAAATCTTATAATCACAATAATTATTAATTAATACATTATATATATATTTCTTTATTGGTATAATGGTATGTTAAGCACTTTCTAATTTTATTTATACAATTTCCAATATTATTAACAAATAAATAAATAATATATGAATTAAAAAATAAAATATATATAATTATAATAAAATATTTAACTACGTCATTTTTAATCTACGTAACTAATAATTATCTGATAACTAGATGACTAGGATACATAGTAGGTAACTGTAGTTAAATTAAATACATTGTATAACGAAGTAATAATAAAATTTTAATTATATATTTAATAAAGATATAACATTAGTCATAAAAAAAAAATTAAAGAAATTATAAAAAAAACATGAATTTCCCCTGTCCATTCCGAGATTATCTTTTTACATTATTTTATATCAATATATACATCAGTACTTGTGGACATAATTTTGAAGTTTTCACTTTTTTAATTTTTGTTGTCGTCAAATCATTATGCACTTCCCATATATTATGAATTCTTTTTATATAAGCATCATAGTGATCAAATGCATAATGCACAGCACCACTAATACAAATCTGAAAATTACATAAATGTTTAATTAATTAAATCGTTTTATTTAATTTCTAATAACGAATTTTTTTATTATTAATCGAGAATAATTCAAATTATTTATTTTATTTATTTAATACTATAGAATATTATAATAGAATACACTTAATGTAATAATAAATATATATTTTATTTTATGAAATAATACTTTCTAGGTAGGTTATAATTTATTAATATGTAGGTATTATTTATAAAATGAATTAATGAAATTGAAAAAATACATTAAGTTATTTCATAATTAAATGTTTTTAGTTAGATACCTACGACCTACCTAGTTATTTTTATAAATCTTTTAAAATTTTAACTTATATTAATTATTTATTTTTACCTTTTTCCTTGTTTCTTATTCCATTATATGTGCTGGTAAATGTTTTAATTCTATATCTTTATTTTCGTAATACATATCTGTTTCGATAAATAAATGGTCATTAAGGTGTCTTGTAGATTCTATTATGCCACTACATTCATCACATTTATAATAATTTGGTTTTGTATATGTTATTATACTATTTTGTAATGATTCAACGCCATTATAATGTAATTTTAAAATTATACTAGGACAGACCAGGTCATTCTTTAAACAACCATTGCTGCAAGTACTTTTCTCGATTGCCGAAGGAGTGTCATTTAAAAATTGTGTGACCATATACAATACATTACATCTAAAAATTAAAATATATATATTGTTTTTTTCAAAATTATTTCATTTTTATTTTGGACGTTGTAGTTTCGGATATCATTTTATCCTATACTTGTGTACGTATGTCGTATGTCTATGACTTTTTAAAAATTAGACATGACATTAATGAATATGACATTTTTAGACTAGAAAATATTCAATTTGGTGAACATTTTTTAAATTTATTTAATTACTATATATAATTATACATATTATACATAATTAATAACTACACAATGTATATTAAAAAAATACCTACTGAAATAATAAAAAATGAATATAATCATAATGATAAATTTTATAACCACGATAAGTAGTTATTCAGTTGATGTTAAATAAAATAATAGATTCTGAAGATTAAAACGAATAAAATATTACAAGTGAAGAAGATAAATAAATAAAATTAATAAAATTGTAGAATAAATCGTACGAGTATATTATTCGAAAAGTACATTTATATCATGATGAAATTTCAATACTAACGAAAATTTAGAATAAAAAAAAAACAAATATAAAATATACTTGTACAGTAATAGATAAGATATTAAATTATTAATAAATGTGTACCTATAATAAATAATTATAATAGAGTTATAACGTGAAGAAAGCAGTATAATATGAAAATTGATTCTACTGGCAAAAAAAATTCTAACAAATTATGAAAATAATCAACTAGGTATAACAAATTTGCTAAATAGGTAGGGTACCTATGTCATATGTCAAAATGTAAATTGCAAAATATACTAAATAATAATATTGTTTTAATAAATTCAAAAGAGGTACCTATATTGTTTTTAATTCAATAAAAAAAATTTTGCATGCTGCATGTATGTTTTTGACACCCTCGATTTAACTTCTATAAGTAAACATACTATATAAGGTATACGAGTATCATAGGCGCAATTTGGGGGGGACTTGAGGGGGCTAAGCCCTTTCAAAATCAGCTATAGCCCCCCAAAAATGTTTGAAAAATATGATAATTTAATTCTAATATTTTATAATTAAATATTTTCGTGATGTAATCTATAACATATCTATGTAATTTTTATTTTTGTTAAGGGGATTAGAAGCGTCGATTTTATTCTCTGTCCAACACACATAAAATATAGGGATTTAGACGTTTTCTACTTCCAACGTTACGATCGATCTAGTTATGCGATAAGGGATATGAAAACGGATTTGAATTCGTTAGAAAATCTACTTTAGATCTATTTCCCCACTTTTTCATTTTTTTTGTCCTAAATTCTTCAAAAATTGAATATTTATACATTTTTA
>JAIUCT010000092.1:163092-230503 GCA_021307375.1 Tetraneura akinire
GACAGTATTGTAGCGCAAGGGCTCAGTATTTATTTGAAAAAAAAAAAGTTAAAAAAAATGAATAGAAAAAAAGTTATTGCAATTGTCAGATAGACCTGTTACACTCTATATATTATTATATATTATATAATATATAAGAATAGGATTAATAAAATAACAAAATGTGTAATGAACTAATGACCTACGAACAGGAATATAAACAGTTAAAAATGTTTTTATTACGTTTTATATATTAAATTAATAGTTCTGTCTTTTTGACTAGCATAAATATTTATAATTTCACCATAAAATGGTTCATTTGCTGAATTAATAATTTTTCAATAGATATAGTAGAAAGGCAGCTCAATCGTTGTTGTAAGGTACTATTTTTTAAATAAGTTTTAATTATTTTTAAGCAAGAAAAGCACCTTTCAACAGAAACACTTGTTGATGGAATAGTGACTATTCAATAGTCAAAATTAATACAAATAGTTTATATGCTTCAGGCATAATATCCTTAATACCATTTTTTTCAAATACTATAAGCAAGTCACAAATATGTTTTTGATTTTGATACTTGTCATCATTATATAAAACTTCTGATTCTACTTTCAATTTTTTTTCATCTTGGAAAATATTAGAATATGTCTTTTTTAGATTATTAAAAGCACTAATAGGAAATTGTTTAGAATATTCTTTGAATTTTGATACATCAACCAATTGTAAGAATAACAATCTATCAGTATCATTAAATATTGTACTCAATTGCATAAGAATTTTTTGTTTTTTTTTGTTTTGCTTTATGGGCCCTTAAGGCCTTTCGCAGCTTCTACTAAACCTCTCCACTTGTCACGATCTCTGGCAGTCTCAAAACTTGCTGCTTCGTCCACCATTCTTATATCTGAAATTAATCTATCCCGCCAACGTTGGCGAGGTCTTCCCCTAGGACGCTTGCCAGTAAGATTATTATTCAGTACTCTTTGAATTATGCTTCCCTCAGCCGCCATACATGACCGGACCATTCCATACGTTTAGATTTTAGAAAGCTTTTAACATTTGGTTTATTATAAAGTGATTCTAAGTTGGTATTTTTTCTTCTTTCATAATCTCCTGTTAATTCATTTCTCACAGGGCCGTATATTTTCCTCAGCACCTTCCTCTCGAAGATCAGGAGTTTCTCCTCATCTCCTTGGGTTGTCGACCACGTCTCGCAGGCATACGTCACTATTGGACGTAAGTAAGCCAAATACATTTTTTCCTTTGTCGTCCATGATAACATTCTCGAAGTTAACAGCTTATTCAGTGAGAAATATGCACGATTCGCCGAATTTATACTAAGTTTGATTTCATTGTGCATGTCGTTTTTATGATTGATGTTTACTCCTAAATATTTGAAGTCATCGACCCATTCAAATGTGTATGGCCCGACCACTAAATCGTTCATAATAGGCGCGTGGCGTGCCACAAGCATGTATTTTGTTTTTGCTTCGTTAATTATAAGTCCCATATTCCAGCTGGATGCAATTAATTTTTCTACAGTATGTGCAACCTCCTGACGACTATTTCCTAATACGACTACATCATCCGCATACGCCAACATTGTCATATTTTCATTAATCTCCATTACTCGGTCCTCCCCTACATCTCTAACAACTTTTTCAAGAGTTAGGTTAAACAAAAAGGGAGAGAGGGCATCTTCCTGCTTTAATCCCGATTTTACTTCGAAATGAGGGGATAGTTCCCCTTGCCATCGGACTTTGCAGAGTGTGTTGGAGTTGCATATCTTTATCATTCTTATTAATTTATTTGGAATACCTAGATTCGCCAAAGCAATCCATAGCTGGTCTCTATTTATGCTGTCGTAGGCTTGTTTAAAATCAACAAAAACCATGTGGAGTTCTTTATTGTATTCATAGTATTTTTCCATAATTTGTCGAATGGTAAATATATGGTTTGTAGTTGATTTCCCTCTTATAAATCCACTTTGGTATTCTCCAATTATATCCGTTGCATATTTTTCAAGTCTGCTGAGGATTGTCAAAGACAGAACCTTGTAGCTAGTGTCCAAAGTGAGATTCCTCGGTAGTTTTCTACTTTCGCTGGGTAGAAAAATACCAACAGATTGGAATTGCATAAGAATACTATCAATTATTTCAAAAAATAGAATTTTAAAATTTATTTCATTGTTTGAATTATTTATTTAGCTTTTGGATACTTTGTTAGGGTAACTGCTTCATTAAATAATTTTAAAAACTCTGTTTCATTCCTCTTTTTTTTTTATTAGATCACATGTTATGTTAATTTTTCTTAAACAATATTCAATATCAAATGATTTCTTCTGTAATGTGTTAAATAAATTATCAGTAATTAAAAATATGTCACTAAATATAAGTGCTAGGAAGGCAAATTTAAAAGATTTTAAATTTTTAGAATGTCCAATTGCACCACAGATTCTGAAGATGAATTAGGATTAATAATTATAGTTTCAAAAACTGTTTGAAATTTGGACCACTCGTTAACTAATAAATGTAAAATTTTTGATCTTGATGATCACCGAGTTTGAACGAATTGGGGAACGCGTTTTCCAATTAGTTCATCAGCTACATTAGTACGGGACGTTGAGTTGTGGAAGTAGGCAGATATACCAGTCATATTAGGAAAAAATATATGACATTTTTCATTTAAACTACACCCATGTTGCAAAACCAAATTTAAATGATGTGTTAAACAGTGAGTGAATAAATTTGGTGCAATAGTTTTTATCCTGTTATGTTCCAAGCCATGACACTAGCACCGTCATAACATTGGCCTACTCACTTATGTTCAATATTTAATTCTTGTAGAATAGTATTAATTAAATTAAATAATCCTTCTGCAGTCCTATCTTTACTAACATTATGAAATCCAAAAAAACGCTCAATTAATTCTGACTTTTTAGTGACATATTTTAAAATAACAGAACACTGTGTTTTTTGGATAATATCAGTTGTGTCATCAATTTGAATAGAATAAAACTTACAATCTTTAACTTCTTGTTTAATATGATTATACAAATATTCAGAAATACAAAAAATTATATCATTTTGAATGATTTTGAATTTCTAATGAGCATCTACTAATAAGCATTTCAAATAATTCTTTGTAATTGCCCTTATTTAATGAACTATTACTTTCATCATGCCCATGAAATGCTAATTCTTGTTTGGACAAATACAATACTAAATCAATCAAATGCTCCATAAATAACCGATTTAGTCTTACATTTGCATTGTAATTTTTCTTAAATAATTTACCATGTTCCTTAAGTATATCTATAATAGTGACTGTATTGTATTCTAAATTTTTTAAGCTGAAATGATTATGGACATGATCTATTGAAGATTCATGTCTTTCAATACTTCTGGATAAATTTTTTAAATCATTATAGCCTTCTGTAACCCAAACAGATTTTGTTTGACCCAACAACAAACATAGCCAACAAAATAACTTTTGTAGATAGTAACTGCCACACAACCATGAATGTTTATTATATACTCGTACATTAGAATTAAATGATCTACTAAATACCTTAGAACCTATCTTGTTAGTGGACAAACATGTAAGGTAAGGAGTTGATTTACCATGCTTAAGTAAATTATTTTTATCAACAGTATTCCAACGCCTATATGGAGTTTCTTGTAGAAAGACAATAGGATCGTACAAAGGATTCATTTTACCAAAAATAAAAATGCTTTTATTGAAAATATATTCACAATCCTCTAATATAATAAAACACTAACTTTTTCATGGAAGAGGTTTTTCCTTATATTCAATATATAAATTCTACCGTTCGTCGTACGTCTTCGAAATTTCCACGTTTCGCGGTCAACTTTTTATTTTCCATCTATTAAAATCAGTTTCGTAATTTTTTACACGAAACCTTTTTTTAAATCGCCTTTTTTCACTTTTCCCTTAGTTTTTCCATGGCCGGGTTTCCTTCTGTTCGTGATAACGGGCCGGCCGATTTCAAACTGCTCGCGATAACGAGTCCGTCGAGCCTACCTTGCGCTCGCCGCTCCCGAAAACCGATAAATGCCTACCTCTCTCTCGCTACCGTCCAAAAATCTCGCACCGTAATATTATTCGACGTGATATTTTACGTTTTCAACCGTTCTTTTTATCCCTTTATCCCTTTAAGACATAAGTTTTTTCGCGTTTAAAATTCGTTAATACCCTTTCCCACAGAGTTTCGGTCGAAATCAATTATTTTCCGTTCGTATTTCTCACGTCGCCGTCGTTCGCCGGTCCGTAACGAAGTCGTTTTTCGCTGCCCGATCGCTTTTTCTACTGTATTTTTTATTTTAAAAACGTCCAAAACGGTACGCGTCCCTCCGTAGTCGGGCTTCCGACTGGTACGCGCGATATTTCGCCGTAATTTTGCGAATTTTTCGATATCGCCAAACAGTATAAATACACCGATTTTCGACTGTTCTCCAACGATCCATAGTGGCGCACTCGATAGGTAGGCATGTTAGGAAGCTAGGTGTATGAACCGGTTAGGCAGGTTTTCTTAGGCAGTTTACACGGCCGCCGCACCCGGCGCCGAGCGGGTTCAATTCCTGATCCGTAGGCGGCGGACCGTGTTCGGTTTTTTGCATTTTTTTTTTTCCGTTAATTTTCCGGCGCTCTCCTATATGCGCAAGCGCATTAAATACCGGCCATCTAAACCGTCCGCGTATGCCCGTTACGCGCCTGTATTACCAATGGAATTATTTTATAGCCGCCCGATTTCAACCGTAGTAAATAATAATATATATTATTACAAGTTATTATTTTTTTTTTACATTGAAAATACTTATATTTTGATTTAATATATTTGATGATTTATTATACCCTTAATATTATATTAGCATATTACTATGTTTTTAAAAAAAAATTTTTTTTTACACTATCTAAGTACTTATTATAATTGTTATACACTATATCAATATGTCTCCAATTATATTTCAACGTATCGATTCTTAACTCTGTAAAAATATATATATGATTTATATACAAATCATGGTCGTTGGATTATATTAATAATTATTTATTAATATATAAATAATTATTTGAATTTATTATTTGAAATTAATAATTGTTTGAACGTATACGTTGTTACAGTTAAAATATATAGTACAGGCGCTACCAGTATTACACTGGCAGCTATGGTGGTGGTAATGCTTTTTCACGCGAACCTGTATCCCACTGGAACCTGACTGTTGTAAGTGAGTGCGCCGAAGGCGTACTCCGCGTGGGGACTACCGTGATCAGTCAAGGTAGGGATGGGCCAAAATGAAAAATTATCGATATTATCGTTATCGATAAAATACAAAATTTATCATTTGATAATATAATTTTCCCTAAAAAATATCGATATTTTGATATATTGATATATTCCAAACATTACCTAATTACAAATCACAATTTTTTTTTTTATTTTTAAATTGTTATTTAGCCATACTCTTGTCTATAGTTTGTGAACAACGATTTTATCCTTAAAACTTGTTTTTATATCAATTATCGACTATTCTTGAGAAACATAATATTAAAATAATTTAACAAATATCTAATATTCTAGTAGGAAATAGAAACTTATTTTTAAAAATTTTTGTTTTAAGTAATAATATTTACACAAAATAAAAACAACAAAATAAAATATATTACCTATTAAATATTATTATAGATAGTAGTATAGTACAGAATATAATTTAATTTATTCTATTCCAATATTCTTCGGGTATAGATAATAAAAAAGTCAGTTTGAATAACCTTTTAGAAAGTAGTAGAGAACGGCAATCTGTCAGTATATTTCCTACTTTGGAAAACAACCTCTCGGACGGTACGGACGATGCAAGAACACAACAATATTGCATTGCCACTTGCGATAGGCCCGGATATGATGAATTTTCTTCTCAATACTCTATTGGTGAAGAAGAACGATTTTCTACGTTTGTCACCAAATAAAGTCTAAGTCCAGAAAATATATTTTCATCATTGTTTATACTTGATGTTGATGCTTGTGTAGTCACTTCCATATCATGCTCTTCCCATAAGCTATCTTTATTTTGCACAGCAGTTTCATTGATTAGTGGATCTTCTGAAATAGGTTCATTGGATATTTTTCTTATTTGACCTTGAATTTGACTCACAGCATTTGCTGCTTTAAGTGGACCACTGAAATGCATACGTTTAAATCGCGGATCCATTATGGTATACGTTGCCAATATCATATTTTTTTCTATATCTTGAAAACGTTTCACAAATTCAATATTTAATCGTTCATGTAACTGTTTTCCTTCGTCTGTAGAACATTTCATATTGTGCATTTTTTTACTGAGCATTGTGCGCAAAGGTATTATTTTACTTGCAGTTACATGTTTTTCATAAGAAAATTCTTTTGTAGCTAGTTCAAACGGACGAAGTAAATTTACGGCTTCAGATATGATTGATAACTCTTGTCTAGTTAGCATCGCTGGTGAGTTTTCAAGTCGTAATAATGCTCTTGATATAGTTTCTGATAGATCAATAAATCTTTCCAGCATAAAATATATTGAATTCCATCTTGTGGGACACGATTGTATAAGTTTTAAAATTGTACTTTCTGTTTTCCCATCACTCTTTTGAATTTCTTTAATTATATAAGCTACCTTAACAGCTTACTGTTACTGTAGGTAACAATATTTTTTACTTTGTCTATTATGTGAGATATATTAGGTGAATCTTTAAGTGCTTGTTCGACCAATAAATTTAAGGAATGGGCATAACATTGTAACGCTTTATTATGACCAAAGATATCATTCACAGCTTTTACCATATTATTAGCATGATCTGGAATAACTGCAATTATAGTATCTTTTGATATTTCCCAGAACTTCAATATGTCTTCAAACTTCTCAGAGATATAAGATGATGTATGTGATCTATCTAATGCTGTCAGCTCAAGAGTAATTGAATGAAGTTGAGATTTGTCTAAAACAAATTATTTATATTATTTATTAAATAACAAAAATACTAATAAAAAGTTCAAACCTATATAATGTGCAGTTAATCCTAAAAATGATGTTGTCGTATGTGAGTCTGTCTAAATGTCTGCAGTAAGTGACATACATTTTATATTCTTTAATTATAATTTAATTATTACAACCATTGCTTCAAATTTTTCATCCATCAGTTTGGTTAAATGTTTACGCTTTGGTGGTTTGTATAGAGGCACTGTGACATTTAAAAGTTTAATTAAACCAGGTTTTTCTATGGAATTCAGAGGCATATTATCCTTTGCTATCATGTATAGTACAGTATGTGTAACATATGCATGCTTTTTACCACCATTTAAAACAAAAAAATAATTTAATTATATAAATGTACTACATTATTATAGGTAGTTTACAGCGTTCAATTTATGGATTAAATACATTACCTTTAAATTCCTCAATACTTTTAAAGCTTGTTATAATGCTTGGTTGATTGTTAAGGTTAGTATTTTTATCACTAATTGACTATTGTGATTTTGTTCTTTCATCTGCAGATTGTGAATTTTTTAACGATGCTGGTTGGTCTTCAGATTCATCATTTAAACTTTCCTTTAAAATGTATAAAATTACTATCAAAAATGTAGGTATACCTATGAATTATATTAATTAATTAAGTAATTAGTAATAGATTGAAGCTACCTACCCCATTGGCTCGGTCGTTAGTCCCATCGTTGTCTCGGCCTTCCTCTCGGTCGATTTTTATATGATTTCCATTTCGTGATGGTCGACATAAGTTGGCCCTCTGCTCTCCAAACGTGACCGGTCCACCTTATTCTTTGGTTCTTGAGTATGGAATCTATATTAGACTCGTTAAATAGAGCATTGAGTTCTCTGTTTGATCTTATCCCATATCCACCTTCGTCATTTCTTTTCGGTCCAAATATTCTTCTCAGGACCTTCCTTTCGAAAATCATTAACTTGTTTTCGTCAGATTTGGTGGACGCCCATGCCCCACAGGCATAAAGTACAATTTGTCTAACAAGGGTTTTATATAATCGAATTTAAGTTTTTCTTGATAATATTTTAGACTTAAATAATTGAACTAGTGAAAAACAGCGTTTGTTTTCAGTTGCGATTCTTCTGTCGATTTCTTTGTGACTATCTCCCTGCGAGTTTATATCTACTCCTAAGTACCCTAAGTTTTGTACTCTTTCAAATGATAGATCTTTTACTATTATGGCATTTTGTGAATGTTCTCTTCCTGATACGATCATGAATTGGTTTTGTTTTCATTAATGATAAGACCAATCTTTTTCGCTGCATCAATTAAGATTTCTGTTGTTCTCTTGAGACTATCCTCTGTCTTTACAACTATGTCATCTGCGTACTCGGCCAATGATATTTGTTTTCCTTGTCCTATATTCACCTCTTGTGGCTCTTTTTGCAGTATTTCTCTAACCACCGATTCCAGTGCAATGTTAAATAAGACCTTAGACAGAGCATCACCCCTGTCACATGTCTTACCCCTGTGTTCAGTGTAAATTCCGCTGATAATACCGAGTTGTACTTAACTTTGCACCATGAGTTTTCCATATATGCTTCCACCATCCTAACGAGTTTAGCTGGTACTCCAAGTTGGACCATTACATTCCATATTGTACTTATAGCTATCGAGTCATAAGCTTGTTTGAAATCTACAAATAACAGGTATAAATCATTATCAAATTCATGACTCTTTTCGGTTATTTGTTTGATAACATGTATTTGGTCCGTCGTGGATTTTTCAGTTGTAAACGGTTTCAGTTGTTTGCGGTGGAAGCAACAAAATTGTTACATTGTTGTTAATGGCAATTTCAATTACTTTTAGATCTATATGTGAGGAATGTCCATCATAGATTATCAGAACAGGGTTATCTGGTGAAGGTTGAACAGTATTAATGAAACTTTTTTCAAAATAATTTAGAAAAACGTCTCGTTCCATCCATCCATTTTTTGTAGCAGCATAGGAATTAGGATTAGCATAGTATTAGGAAAATTAGTTTGATCTGAAACCCATATACCCCATATATTTTTCCCTTTAAAAATAATTTAAGGAGGTGCTTTTAGACCACTAGCACTGCATCCCATTAAAACTGAAGTGTTATCTCGACCAGATCCATATGTTTTCCTCGTAGAGGATGATCCAATAGCCCTACGATTTTTGTTTTGGACGGATCCAAACAAAATGAAGTTTCATCGAGGTTTCATAATCCATCTGGTTTATCCATAATATTCAGTTCATCCATAGTATTTCGTAATAAATCAAAATATACATAAATAATAAAAGGATTGCATGCCTTCTTCCGAGAACATTCAACAACTTGTGGTTTTTTTAAACTTAATTTATGTCGAGAAGAAAAACTTAACCACCAATCATTTTTGGGATAACCATTTTTAAACGGAGTAACTAATTTATTTGCATTATATATTTACCCACTAAATTCAAAACTTCTTTTCTTGATAAACCGTGTCCATATTTATCCATAATTTTTATTAAATTGGACATTTTTTCTCAAGATCCATTCCAAGAGCTGTATTTCTGCCCATAGTTTTAGATTTAGCACCACGTCTTCCACTAATATGGTTATATAGAGTTAGCCGTGGTATATTAAATAGTTTGGCAGAAGCACTTACTGTCATTTGTTGACTTTGAATAGCATTTTTTGCACGACACAAGTCATTATTAGTGTAACCATTACCTTTATCTGTTTTTCTCACATAATTTCTTACCATGTTTACCTAATAATAACAAAATTACACACAAATATTAGTATATATTATAATCAATAGGTTAAAATTAAAATATCATACATAAATATTAAATAGCAATATATTTAGATAAAAACACTTTACCACTTAATTATAAAAAAAATTAATGTTCATTTTTTAATGAGGCAACTGCGACACAAATGTCGTACTTACCCATAAACGATTGACACATTTACCCCAGCAATCATATTTTGCGAGGTAAGAGCATAATCCAATTTAGTGTATTAATATTAATTAAGTACATACGTGAATAAAACTAAAACACATAATCTAGACATAAATAAACATCTTACCTTATTTAGAAGCCTCCGGAATAAATTTGTAGTGCTAAAAAAATTTTTGAAAAAAAATCTAGATTTTAAAACAAGAGTGATAATACAATTTTTGATATAAGTCTTATAAAACAAAAACGGTATAACGTACAGTGTTGCAAATTATATATTATAATTCCCACAATATTGTAGGTTAATTTTCATTAGTGATATGGCAGAAATACTATACTTTTCCCATTATAATATTTGAAATCGCACTAACCCCATTTAGGCACTTGCCCCGATTCACCGTATATTACAATATTTTACAATAATGTTAAATAAAATTGACAAATATTTTTTAAAAATTTTGAAAATTTAATTTAAACTGAAATACATTTTACTTTACTCAGTTCCAATTAATTGTGAATTATTACATTCACCGTTATTTTTTATAGCTGTTTAAAGTATAAAAAAAAACTGATACTCTGAAAAAGAAGATCTGATACTCGTGCCGCTTGGAATACAGGTATGCAAATCAAAGCATTTCATTTTAGTTAGAATTTAAATGCAATGATAAACCATTACATTTGGAAAAACTATTTTGAGCGAAGTTCTGTCAGAAATAGTCATTTAGGTGATAAGGGATTTTATGAGCATTTTTATTGAACGTAGAGACTTAAAAATTGTACAGGGTGTTCATTTATGTACTATATGTGTTATAAAATTTTGTGTTTTAAATATTTCATAAAAAATGTCATAATCTTAATCAAATCCTACATTATCCGACTAAATTTCACTTAGAATCGTTTTTTAGAATGCAATGGTTTATCATTACATTCAAATTCCAATTAAAATTAAACGATATGATTTGCACACCTGTATCCTATGCGGCAGGAGTATCAGCTATTTTTTTTTTTTTTTTTATAGCTGTTTAAAGTTGATATTTTTAGTTTTTTATTTTTATGTTTGAAGAGTTTTTTACCTATTCGAAATAATGCTTCGATTTTCACGAACAGCATATGTTTCCGGTTGGAAAGTGGATGTTCTTGGTACTTTATTAAGGTCATTTTTCCAATTTTCTCAAAATGAACCCTATGAGTTAGAAAAAACGACGGAAAAACGGTAATATGGTAATAGGTACATTATCAAACTGAATTTCGCTCAGAATCGATTTTTCGAATGCAATGGTTTATCATTGCATTTAAATTCTAATTAAAATTAAATACTATAATACTATGATTTGCATACCTATATCCTTGCGGCAGGAGTATCAACTAGTCTTTTTTTAAGTTGAAATGTTAGTAAAATCGATATTTATGATATATATTTGCGGATTCTTATTTCTCAATATTTTAAAATAATGTTGTATAACATTGACAAAAAATTTTATTTAAGCATGTGGCGTATTTTGAACAAAATTTTGGGGGTCCAAAATTTTTCCTCTAAATATTAATCAATTAATTATTTATTTACTAAATGAGAATAAAAATAATTAATATATATATGATATAAAAAATTAGGATCACTACAGTGTCTAGTACCCTTGGACCTCCCCGTAAATTCGCCACTGGAAATATTTATACATTATGTTTTTTGTTTTTCCCGAATATTAGGCAAATATTAGTAATCAAGTTTTTTTATAGATGTTTAAAATTAAAATTTGAAGTTTGAGTAAAACCAATTTTTAAAGTATTTATATGGATTTTCTTATTGTATTTAAATATTTTACAATAATGTTGAATAAAATTGACAATCATTTTGAACATTTTATTGAAGTTCAAATAGATTTTACTTATCCTATTTCCAATTAATTGTGATTCTTACATTTTCCTTTTTTTTTCTTTTTATGGTTAAAATTTTTCTGTTTAAATTATAAAAATCAAGGGATAGGATACAAATGTGGAAGTTATAGAGGAGTATAGAAGATAGTGTTGAATTTTGATTAACATTTGAATGCAATGATAAATCATTATATTCGAAAAACGATTCTGAGCGAAGTACTGTGAGCTTTGAGTATGTAGGTGACTCATTTATACTCTATTCCAAATAAGATCAGGCTTCGGTGGCAACCAGTTTTCGTCGTGCGGCGGTCAGGCTCCACCCATTTTACTCCCTATTACATCGACAGCAGATCTACCGGGGCGGCGGCGTCCCATGTCCGACGCCGACGGTATGTGTGATGTATGTGTATGGTGTAACTGTAACGTGACTGTTTCAGAGTACTTATACGATACATTTTAAGTTATTTGTTCAATTGTTCCTGTTAGGTGGTTTACGAAACACTAATTACGTCGCTCTAGCTGTCGCGCCTTGGTGGTAAAGTTCGAGGTCGTGCTTATAATGAAGCCACACCCATGCGCACAATTATGCCGCCGAAGTCTGATCTTATTTGGAATAGAGTATAGGCATTTTATGATAAATTATTTATATTGAACGTAAAATGTAAAAATTTTAATCAGTATATATATTATCTGATGAACTTCGCTCAAAATCGTTTTTACGAATGTAATGATTTATCATTGCATTCAAATGTTAATCAAAATTCAACACTATCCTCTTTACACCAGTACGTCTTTCCCTTGCTTTTTATATGTATATAAACGAATATTTATCTTTTACGTGATGATTCAACTTAACAATAATATTTATTTAATTACATAATACTTACTAGATGATAAAAAAAGTTATTTAATAAAAAAAATAAATATATTAAAAAAAGTTTTTAAAATATGTTTGGATGATATAATAGAAGTGCATATTTAGATTTTGAAATCTAATATTTTCTAAATTTGATATGCATTTATATTTTATAGTCAACATAATAAATAATTTTGCACGTATAAATAATAATCAAAAATTAATAAAAAGAAATTTCAAAAATTTAAGTAGGAAATAAATGAAAATATCATAAGAAAATATTTAAATTATTAAAAAAAAAACATAACATCTACTTTTTAATTTATACAAGTATTTTACATAATTTTAATCCATTAAAGCAATTGTTTATAATATATTTTAAATATACCTATTTTGTATTTGTACAGGTATACATGTAATATACCTAACTCATAATGACATAAGTACATGATTATTTGTATTTTGTTATTTTTTTACATGGCTCACGGCGGTTTCGGTATACGATTTTTATTCTGGTACAACAGTCAATAACGTGAGGTTCGTGGCTACGGACATGTCCGGCCGAGATGGATTTCGGTCCATGTGGGATACCATGTACGGTCAGTGCGACGCCATTGTATTTGTGGTGGACAGCTCTGACAGGATGCGTTTCGTGGTGGTCAAAGACGAACTGGTCATGCTGCTCCGGCACCAGGATATGGTCGACCGTCCAGATATACCCATACTGTTTGTGGCTAACAAGATGGCCGAACCAGACGCGTGTTGTGCATCCACTGTTGCTGGCGCGCTCCAGCTGCACGAGCACATGGGTCCAGAACGGCCATGGCGATTGGCTGGCGTGGACGCCTGCACTGCTGTGCCCGGCCATCCAACGGACGATGGTCTTCGTGAAGCCATGGAGTGGTTGACAGAACAAGTGCGAATAATCGGTAACCGCCATACTAGATAATTTGGGATACTGTAAATAAACCAGTCACCAACAACAATCACCAAAACTTCGTCGCATCAATGTAAAATATATAATAATAAATGTTATAAATTATAATTAGGTAATAAATAAAATTAATTAAAATGTATAGTCCAGCGGTTCCCAAACTGTGCGCCGCGGCGCCCTGGTGCACCGCGATGTCTTTTCAGGGGCGCCGCGTCGCCGTAGAAATTTACCTGGTTTTTATTCATTTTTTATGATTAGTCATGCTATGTCTTAGGAAGGGCACCTTGAGAAAAGTTTAGTTCAAATAGGGCGCCGTGATCTAAAAAAGTTTTGGAACCGCTGGAATGATCGATTAAGCGTTGGTAAATTTAAGTCATGCCATATTTGTATCTCCTGGAAATCTGATTTTTACATTTTTTTTTTTTTTTATTATTATTGTTATAATTGTAAAGCCAGGTTTACACGACGCGAATCTGATTCACGAGGTAAGATGCACGGACTGCCTCACCAAACAACGGATTCGCCCAACTGTTTACACGATCTGCATCTGATGCGTGAAGTTATGCACCGTCATGCAATTACATGACATTATATTTTTACATAAACATATAATTTTTTTTCATATGAAATTTTTAGGTTTTATACTTTTTTAAAATGGCATGCTATATTTTTTTTTATTCTATGACATGGGCAATAATTTAAAAATAATATTCGTGAAGAAATTTTTTTATTTTTTTCAATTCGTTTTTATAATATACCTACGTCTTTGAAATTCATTTATTTTTCATACATAGGAGGAGCTTTGTTCAGTTTTTATGTCATTGTTACTACGGTTCACGCTTTCAAATTTTCCATACGATTGTACATTTTATTATTATAAAATTAAATACGTATAATTATTGTGCATGGTTTATTTATAAATACACCTAATCTGTATTCGTATTATATTATTATAGTGGTTATCGTTAAACGTTAATGAATCCACGATTACGTGGGGACCGATACAGTTCACCCGAAAAATTATAAGGACCATCTTATCAACTTACAAAATCACAATGTATTGTGACCAACTTCGATAACAAAAAGTATTTTCTAAAATAATAAATATTACTAAAAAGTTAACTAAAATTCTAACTACCATCATATCAGTATAACTCCTATCAACAATTATTATTTAATAAATATTAAATAATAATACTAAATAGTAATTAGTAATTATTGTTCAATCTTCAATGTCTATTGTTATTTTCTATATTAAAATTTTTATTTAGTAGTAATCTTTCTATCTTGGAAATCAAGGATCCATAGTTAAAATACTTAACAATATAACATTATAACTATGAATGAGTAAGTAATGACAGAACATTCAAATATATTACAAAATTAATACCCTGGTGTCCCTGGTAAAGGTTTTTATATAACTTTTTATATCTAGTATATCTATTTTTTTTTAAATGCCAGAAAAAATCCAAATCCAATTTAAAAGCAAGTAACTACAAACACAATATTATCCCGCATCAATTTAAAATTTAAAATTTATATATAGGTACGCAATTTTCACCAAAAGAATTAGATACTTTGAGCATACTACGTACTTACAGCATTCAAATGTGAGCATTTTTTTTTTTTTTTTAATTGTTATAATATATTAATATTTACTTCTTGTCAAATTATAAATAAACATATTAGATATGTAAAATAATCTTTATAACATTTAAATAAATATAACATCTGTTTTAGAAACTCAAAAGGTGCATATAACCAACTATACATTCCAAAAAAAAATATTTATGTAACAAGTATGGAAGAATTCATTAAAATGCTTAGACAATCATAACACAGAATATATTTATCAACACTGTAGCATCCCCTTTCAAGGTAATATGATGAGAGTTAAATTATTGTCAAAGTAAAATAATACATTCTTTCTTATACACCAATAATTAAAGCATCTTTATTTAAATTTTTCTAAGAACGATACATTTGTAATATACGATTGTGTGTCCGAAAAATAATCTCGCTGGACGTGTTTCCAGTGGTGGCGATGATGTCCATCGGACATAATATAGGTTAGGTATATGACAATGAATAATCAAAGTTTTCACGGAATAATAATAGTCTTATAGCATGTTTATATGTAGAAATGTAGTTACACTTGATCGTATACTTAGTATACTTTTCAACAATGTTAGAACTTCATTGTTTATTAGCTATTTTGATGTTAACCATTCGCCAATAATTGAAGATAACTCGGACGTTGCACAAGAAACACAAAATCAACCTGAATCTCAACCTGAATCTAAAAAAAAAACTTTTGTATCTCCAAAAAAAGTAACGTCAAATAAACGTAAAAAAGGGCAAGATGACGCAATGGTTCATACTTTAAATAATATAATGGAAAACATTTCTAAACGAAGGGAAACTAGAAAATCTAGAAATGTTGCACAATTTTTGGTGAATTTATTGCCAGTAAATTAGAACGGTTTGATGAACGTACGAGAACTATTCTACAACATCAAATTAGCACAATAATTTTAAATGCTGAATTAAACTATGAATCACCTCAACAAATTGTTACAACATCAGCTATGCCATATTCAATGTCTTCGGTTTCACCACAGTCAACATATTCTACTTCTATGCTTTCGCCATCTCTAGTTTCAATTTCTCCAAATTCATCACAGTCGCCATTAGAATATCCTCCTTCAATTCCATCACCTTCATTTCAATCAACATCTCGTTATTCACTACATACACCAGATTATGTTTCGTCGTCTCCATCTTATCAATTCATACAGCAAATACCAACAACAAATTTTAATACTACATTAGAGACTTCTTCAAACTATATTGATGAATGTAATATTTAACACTAATAATTATTTATTTTTGAATTTTATATACATATTTATAATGTTATAATTTACCGAGACGGTTCTAAATCCTATTTTATTTTTATTTTTATTAATTATTATTATTATTTTTTTAAATTTATTTTTTTTTTGCAATGTTTACGTAAAATTTTATAATATATATTTATAATATTATCATTTACCAAGACGGTTCTAAATCCTATTTTATTTTTATTATTATTAATTATTATTATTTTTTTTTAATATGTTTAAAATTTTATAATATATATTTATAATATTTTCATTTACCAAGACGGTTCTAAATCCTATTTTATTTTTATTTTTATTAATTATTATTATTTTTTTTAAATGTATTTTGTTTTGCAATGTTTAAAATTTTATAATATCTATTTATAATATTATCATTTACCAAGACGGTTCTAAATCCTATTTTATTTTTATTTTTATTAATTATTATTATTTTTTTTTAATGTATTTTGTTTTGCAATGTTTAAAATTTTATAATATATATTTATAATATTATCATTTACCAAGACAGTTATAAATCCTATTATATTTTTATTATTTTTTAATTACCTAATAGTTATGTTACTTATTTTAATATAAACATTTAAAGTTGCTATTTTTGGGGGAAATAATATTATTAATAATTATTATGTATTAAACTATTTAATTTTTTTTTTAAATTAATTTTATTTTAAATGTTCCAGCATATTTTATGTCATTATAAGTATTAACTAATTAAATATATTGATAAACATTTATACTTATATATTACGTACAAATTAATAAATTTATTGTATTTAAAAAATAATTACCTTGATGCAGTCTTGTAATTCTTCAATTATAGCAGTGCATACTTCAGGTATTATAGATAATATAGATGATTTTGATATTTTAAATACTAATGATAAGGAAGCATAAGAGTCTCCTGTTGCTAAATACCTTAAGGTTAATGCTAACCTTTCATTTGGTGGTATAACTGGTCTAAAGTTTGTTTTATCTTTTCTAATTTTAGATTCAATTAGTGAAAGCAGTTGATCAAATGTCTCGGAAGACATTCGACAACAGTTTCTAAATTGTTCTGTATCGTCTTTTTTAAGGTCTTCTAAAAGCATACTACCACTATATAGTGTTCTATTCCTATATAGCGTAGTCATCCACCATCGACGTTTTTTATATATATATTTTTTTTGTTTTATTGTTTTATAAGTTAATATACAAGCACAAGCTAATAATAAATCATCATCTTCACTTGAAGACATTTTTATTTAAATATTAAAATTACCGAATCAATAATATTAAATAATAAATTACAATCGACGCAAACACACATGTACACTCAATGTCTCAACACATTGAACTAACTAAATGAATTTGAAAACCTGGGAGCGAGCGAACGAACGAATAGGAGCGAAGGCTAAAATGGATTTCGGAACGAACACGAAAGAATAATGTAAACGGTGCGAACGAATATCAAGCGAATTCGCGTCCATTACAATACATTCGGTAGCAATATTCGCGTTCGTTCGTGTTCGGTCTTTGATGTAAACGCGGCTTAATAATATTGCTACATATAGTTATAGAAAATTTATAAAAGGCCCCTACAATAATTTGACGACCAAGGCCCCGGACGCGTTCGCGGCCCCGCAGCCATGGCCAGGCCGACACTGGACACACTTAAAACAAATAATGGATATTTGAACTAATAATTATAAAACTATTTAAATTATTACATTTACATGTTGCCGTTTTATTAAAAAAAAAATAAAAAGTATAAATAATTTACATAATCAAAATTGAAACATTTTAAGGTATTTTAAATATTTAAATAAAAAAAAATTATTAGTAAATAAAAGTAAATTAGTGTGATACTTGAGATTGATGAACTGACCATAGTTATTCGATTCGTGGGCGAATGGTTGACTAACTTCCGCGTAATTCGCTTTCAATATCCTTAAGCGTAGACCTTTTTTTGGTTTTTGTTATTTCCAATGTCGAAAATGCTGATTCACACATGTATGATGTTGAGAAAGGTAGCAAAATTTGTAATGCTTTATTGTTCACGTCGGAGTATTCATTTTGCAATGAAATCCAAAATGAATCGATTTGAGATATAAAAAATTTAATTTTTAACGTTGTATCTGATTATATTTCTAGGAAATATTCTTTTTTGGTAGTAGTTAAGTTTGCATTTGTAATATTTTCTTCTCCGTATGGACCATATAATGAAACTACTCGCTGTATTTCTGTCGTTAAGAGTGATGGAAAATAACTTTTTAAAGTTTCGAGAAAGTACCATCAAATGTTCATTAATTGTATTCCTCAATTCATTTTTTTGATTTATGCTTAAATGCATTATTGATTCTTTGACTGAAGAAAAGCATGAAAAATCATCATTTTTTATGGATGATAAACATAAATTGATTTTTTTTTCTAAAACATTCCATATTATTACTTGAAGAAATTGTATTTTCTTTATGACCTTGCATACTCGAATTTAAGACATTTAGCTTCTGAAAAATGTCAGCGAGGTAAACTAATTGAGCACACCATATTTCGTCATCAATTTTATTTGCATAATTATTTATGTTTTCTGATTCCAAAAAAATTAGAAATTTATCTTTAAGTTCTAATACACGATTTCATATTTTCTATTTTTTTCTATTTTTAATATTTCATTATGAAACAACAAAGTATTGTGTTCTGTACCAATATTTTTACATCATTCTTCAACTATTCTACATTTCACTGGTCTTGTTTTAATGTAGTTTATCATTTCAATCACGGTTATATAAAGTATAAATATCAATATAAAGTATAAACAACTATAAATATTCAATTTTTTTTGGCGACACACATTATGACAAACGGCGACCTAACTGGTTGAGAACCACTGGCCTAGGATAATGAAAAGCTTTTCCCAATTTAAAAATATATTTTCATCCAAATATTCGTTTCACAAATGTGCAAAATATGAGTTTAGATTAAAATATACCTATGTTATAAAATGAGAATAAACTTTTCAATAATCCTAGACATAATAAATTAAATTTAAATATTAAAATGGTGATAATAATATATTTAAAAAAATAAAGGGTAAAAACATCAGTTTTAAAACAACACTATTTCAGTAGGTAGGTAATAGTTTAAATTGGAATTTTTTTTTTTCATATTGATTAATAATTTGTTTTATACTGTGGTTAACTAATTTAAATTATGGCACATTTATTTGTACATTGTAATTAAATAAAACAATTGTTAAATTGAATTTTATATTATAATTTATAATTATTTTTTATTATAATATATTTTCAGTTTTAGACTTAACTACTGAATTAAAAACCACTAATGTTGTTACCCTTAATAGTAAATATGCAGTATATTTTTTAATTAATAAAGAATATTAATAATAAATAAATATGCAGTATATTTTTTAATTAATAAAGAATATTAATAATAAATAAAAAATAAAAAAATAATAATAAAAAGGGTTGTAGGTATTTTATTTATTTTTGGCAATATTGGTCACTTGAAGATGTCTTCATTAGTTCAGTAGTTGATGAAAGATGTATAAATTTTTGACAATATATGAAACAGTGATTTGAATGTTTTATGCATAGATGATTATAATCTTCATATTATATTCTAATATAAACAAAATTAAAATATTGTTTTGATTATTTATTTATCTTTTAATTTAAATTATGTATGTACTTACCAAAATATTTAACTTGACCATTGAATCCACTTTTTATACATATGAATTAGTATGAAAAATAAATAATAGACGAAGTAAAAAAATTATATTTCTTATAGATTTGAAAAAAAATTAGTTTTTATCGTTCCACCAACTAGAATAAAATAATACAAATTTAAATTAATTGTGTATAACTTATAAATATCTAGTACTAGTAGGTACTAGTAGGTATTATGTATTTGGGTATGATAATGAAATATGAAATACACATTATAATATATTATTATATGACTTGCTGCGATTTAATTAATCGTGGATTTGTGGCTTGTTCCACATTTTCACGGCTGTATTTAATATATTGAATATTACTTTATTTAATTAAAGTAACATCTATTATAATATAGATATTGGTAAACTAAGTATTTGTATTTATGTAATTTTCATTTTCAATTTTATATAAATTGTAAAACAAGTATATAAATAATTATTATTATATGTAATATTAACTTAAAATTTAAAAAGTCAATGCATTATAACAAAATATTTTACATTTTTTTCCAACATAACACAACTAAGAATAAATAAATAAATAATAATAAAAAAAACTGAGGAACACAGAATGATTACAACATAAGAGTACTGAGTAGCATGCGGTTTTAACTCAGCTTGTCCATTATTATTAGGTATGTTGTTTGATACACCCGTCATGACAATAATATTGTCGATTGAGGTTATACCATAGTCCAAATCCAAAGTCAAACACACCATTACAGTATTACCAATAATATTTTAAATTTTGATATGAAGATAATTAATTTTAAGGCGATATAAATCTTTAGACATTTCAACAATATTCCAATAAATGGTTATCGTTAAACGTTAATAAATCTACTACTATGTGAGATTGTGAGAAGAGATGTAGATATTTAATTGTTTGAGTTTATCATCATAATTGGATACTAAATTGGAAATACACACTCGTAATATTTTGTAGTTATATTAATATATTACATTAATAAGTATTAATAAAATACTTATTATTGAAACTGTTTGTGAATTTGGCGTCTCCGAAAAAGTACTTTTATTATTTAATAAATATCCATTTATGAGCTTAATGAAAATCACTGTAGTTCATTGAAAAGTTAACAAAATTAAAAATGACAAAGGAATATAATTCTTATAATTTTTTTACCTATTTTTCGGTGTAAATAAATTATAGCATGCCATTTAAAACAGGTATAAAATTTTAAAAATCAGCAAGAAAAAAAATTGAAAAACATTATAAAATTGACCGAACAAATGAGTGTAGTAAGTTATTTGGATCACTCTATTATATATATATATATATATATATATATATAATATCTAATATATGAATTAAGTTTTATGAATAAATCAACTTAATTTTGTTTTACTATTTATACATAAAATTAAAATAATATAATAATAATGTTATTAAAACATTTTTTGTAAATAAATCATAAAAATATGGTTTATTGCTCATTAGACCAATACTATTAACAAAACTTATTAATTAAACTATTAAAACTTGGACACCTATATATAATATATATATGTAATAAGAATACTTTAAGAGAATATTTTATGCATTTAAAAAAATATTTATTGACAAAAAGTTAATAAAATTGTAATTTATATGACAATTATTTTTTTTAGTGAATAATTTATAGTGTAATTCAAAATAAATAAATAAAATAATAATTAATTAAGGTGTGACCGGTGTTTTTTTTTTTTGCTTTTTATGTCTGAATCATCATATCAAAATATTAGAAAAATCCATGGTCTCAATTTTTTTTTTATAGCTTTTTAATGTTGATAATTTTAGTTTTTCGTTTTTTTTGTCTGAAGACACTTTTATTACCCGAAATAATGCTCCTATTTTCCCGAATAGCATATGTTTTCGGTTGGAAAGTGGATTTTCTTGGTAATTTATTTAGATCATTTTTCCAATTTCTCAAAATTGACCCAACACCTACATTATCTAACTGAACTTCGCTCAGAATCCTTTTTTCAAATGCAATGGTTTAACATTGCATTCAAATTCTAATTAAAATTTAATACTATGATTGGCAGGAGTATCGGCTCTTTTATTTTTCTTTGTTTTTTTATGTCTGAAGAGACTTTTACTACCCGAAATAATGCTCCGATTTAACGAATGTTATATGTTTTCAATTGCGAATTGGATGTAGTTTGTACTTTATAAAGGTCATTTTTTGAATTTCTTAAAATTGACCCCATGCCACACAAAAAAAATGACGAAAAAATAAGGAAAAAAGGATATTTTTCCTTCGACGAATTTGATTCATCGGATAAATTTGTTTATAATAGTAACCATAGTGATAATATAAATATTATTGTTACTAATAGCAACCAAAGTAATAATATTATTATTGTTACTAATAGCAACCAAAATAATATTATTGTAAATAATGACGAAAAAACGGCATTATATGAAGGAACTTCTCTCAGAATCGTTTTTTCGAATGAAATGGTTTGCCATTGCATTCAAATTATAATTAAAATTAAACACTATGATTGCACACCTGTATCCCTTCCCTTGCTTTTTTTACAATTTGTGCCTACATCTGACATGACAGGGAAAGGATTAGCAAAACTCATAGTTGATAATCTCCAAAAATATGGTATAGATACCAAGTACTTACGAGGTCAAGGATATGATGGGGCGGCATCAATGTCAGGTAAATTTAATGGGGTTCAAGCACACATAAGAAAAATACATCCATTGGCTATTTATGTGCATTGCTCTGCACATTCGTTAAACCTCGCAGTTTCTAAATCATTTCAGCAGTTGAAATAAGAGACTGTTTATCAAATTTAAGTAAAATTCATGATTTTTTTATTTACCCAAAAAGAAAATCAGTATTACGTCATCATATTGAAAATTCACCAGAGATATCTTCAAAAAAAACATTGAAAAGAAGTTGTCAAACAAGATGGATCGAAAGACTCCATGCAGTTAATGACTTTATTGAGCTCTATGAGGACGTTGTTGAATCATTAGAAACAATATCACAATGGGATGATAATGAAACATCAAGTAATGCGAGGAGTTTTAGAAATAGTATACTAAATTTTAATTTATGATATCTCTGTTCGTGTTAAAGTAAGGATTTAGTTTAGGGTTGCCTTTATCAAAGTTGTTACAAAAACCAAATATTGATTTAAAATTAACTGTGCAATTGGCAAACGATACAATGCAAGAATTAAAGGAACTTCGAGTTAACGCTGAAGAAGTATTTAATCAAATATTTGTGGAAGTAAATATATTAGCTGACAATTTTAATATTGAAATAAAAATTCCGAGACATTCAAAAAAACAAATACATAGATGCAATATACCAGTGAGTTCTCCAGAGCAATTTTATCGAGCATCAATTTTTATTCCCTACATGGATAAATTTATTAGTGAATTAAAAGAAAGGTTCACAAATCACCAATTAACTCTGTCAATTTTTGACTCTTTATTTCAAGAAAACGGCTACCAAGAAAACTTTAAGAATCTTGCAGAAACATATTTTGAAGATTTACAAAACAATGAAAATGGATCATGCAATACAATTATTGAATCAGAATATAAACTATGGCAAAGAAAACTCATACAGACAAATAATAAACCAAAAAATGCTCTGGAGGCTTTAAATTTATGTAATCAATCTATTTGCCCAAACATTTTCAAACTTCTACAAATTTAGCAACACTTCCGGTATCTTCTTCTTCAAACGAGAGATCATTTTCTAATTTGAAGAGGATAAAAACTTATCTTAGAAATTCCATATCAGAGGTATTAAAAATCCAAAGATAAATGTTTGTAAATAAATAATAATTATTTTTGTATTATTTTGTTTCTTTTAGGGGAGACTAAATGGGTTGGCAATGTTATCTATAAATTCAATAGACGCAATTTCACCAACAGAAGTTATAGACGAACTGGTTAAGAAAAAAATGCGGCTACCTTTTTTATTATAAATTATAATTTAAATAAAATTAAATCAAACTTTATTAATTTAATATCAATAAACTTTTAATCATTATAGTAATAGACATGTGCGCGCGTGAAATAAAATAACATAATAAATCATCATTTTTTTTTTTATATAATATGAATTAATTGTATATAAAAAAACTCTATTAACACCTTATTATTTATTCCAAAATGAAATTAAGTGTTATTTTAAGAATTTTCCAACCCCCTCCCCCAAAAAAAACATTGAAAATATGCCACTGATAACATCGATCAATGATCACTATTGTAGATAGTTATAATTATAACATATAAGATATATTATACATATACATTATACATATTACAATACAATATATCAGCGGTTCCCAAACTTTTTAAGTTCACGCCACCCTAAACATTAAAAAATATAATTGCGCCTCCCATAAAAAATTAAATTACAAATTTATAGTATTTAAATATTCAAACATTTTTATTTTTATGAAAATATAAGTTAACAGTAAATATTATTGAACTTCAATTTAAAGTATTACAAAATACAATGCGTATTAATATTTAAATTTAATGCGAACAATGTGCTTGTTTTCTGTTTAATAATTCTTCAAAATTAGGTAGCAACATAGGCGTAGCGTGATGAATATTTGTGGAGGGGCTATAGCCCCAACCATAAATTGAATATATATTTTAAAATGTTATTAATTTAATATATTACAATAAACAATATTATGTATTGTACACAGGCGCAGCATTCAGGGGGGAGCTATGGTTGCTCAAGCACCTCCTGTCGATTGATCACCAATAAAATTTATTTATTGTAAAATAATTTTAAATTCTTAGCGAATGATGTGTGTCTTTTATTTGGTTTTTTTTAAGTATGAAGACACTTTTACTACCTGAAATAATACTCCGATTTACACGAATAGCATATAAGTTTCTGATTGGAACGTGGATGTAGTTGGTACTTTATTTAGATAATTTTTCGAATTTCTCAAAATTGATCATAAGTGGTAGAAAAAACGACGAAAAAATGACAAAAAACGGCATTATTCACGAAAATTGAAATTTCGACGAATTTGATTTCAATATTTCACGATAACTCAGACAATTTAAAAAAGTTAGAGATTTGAAAATTTTATTGGACATTCACGTGCAGTATATAATGTTTGATAAAATTGACAATTTTGGCCATTAAGGTCTGAAAATTTTACAGAGGTTACACTTACATATTACAGTATACATCATATTAAAATAAAATATTAGAAAAGTCCCAAGTCCCAAGTCTCATTTTTTTTTTTTTTTTTTAATAGCTGTTTAAAGTTGATATTTTTAGTTTAAACGAAAATCTTAGAATCCATATGAATATTCTTCTAGTTATTTCTCAATACTTTAAAACCTAAAAAATTTGGATAATTTTTGAAAATTTTATTGATGTATACTGACATAATATATCTTAACGAATTTCTAAAATATTAGGAAAATCTTACGACTCAATTTTTTTATAGGTGTTTAAAGTTGAAATTTTAGTAAAATTATTTATAAATTATAATGATTGTAGACTGATAAATGTAAAAAATTTAATCGGTAATTTTGTAACTTAACACATAACTGAAAATGAAAATGAAACACGACAACGTTGAATCAGTAAATATAATAATTATAACAATGGACCGACCCTGCGGGTAGCGAATAGCTATAATATTAAATTATAAATAATTTGACTAATAATTTAAATTTATTAATAGCTGGAAATGAAGTTATAAATACTATTACAGATAAAACTATTAAAATATATATTATTATAATGTTATAAAATTATTATTTAGTTTTTCAGTAAAATAGAATAGCTGGAACGACATCCTTGGGTAATTTTCTATATTTTGTTCAAAATACTGAAATTACTGAAATAATCTGATTTGATGTAATATCAATTTCTTATAATTTCAGTTTCAGCAAGAAAAAAATGGAAGTGCCTATGTTATACATTTTATATGGGGGGGCTTGTAGCTATTCTAAGCCCCACCACGCTACGCCTATGGGTAGCAATGTTGTGATAGCCACACGCATTTCTTTTTCAATATTAAGTTTCGATCGATATTTTGATTTTAATACAGCAACTGCAGAAAAGCCTGCTTCGCATAAATACGATGTCGCAAATGGTAGTAGTACACGCAAAGCTTTGTTGGATATTTCAGAATATTCATCTTTAATGCTGCTCCAAAATCCTAAAAGTGAAAATGAAGAAAATTTCATTCGTAACGAAGAATCAGATGAAATATCGATTAATTGTTCTTCTTCGGTAGTTGTGAAATTTGGCAATGGGTTTTCACTAAACGGATCTTTAATCCAATTGTATTGTACGATGTTTTCTGGAAAATATTTCTCGAAATGATTTTTAAGAGTCATCAGATGATCAGAAATTATGTTTAGTGAGCTCATTGGTAATTCAAGATCATTATCTTGATTTAAAAATATCAATATTTACCACGCGGCTCGCGCCTCCCGAGGGAGGCGCGCCTCACAGTTTGGGAACCGCTGGAATAGTGTATTTTAGATCCACTTAGTAAAAATAAAAAAAATAAAATGATTAACCATTAGGTATGATTTATTCAGTGACGGCGTTAGGGGGGCATTCCGGGTAAATGCCACATTTAATGGGGCCCCGCGATCGGTGGGGCCTCGTAGCTTCCACTGTTTTTTTAAAAAAAACACATTTATATTAAAGAAATTAACTTTCTTACATAACAATAAATGTTAAAAAGTAATAAATAATAACAATTCCGGACCTGATTAATATATTGAGTCTCGAATGTTCTCGAAATATATAGATAATTCGATAGCGTCCCGCGTTATTGATTGTCGCCAAACATTTATTACATTTGATAATATTCTAAGTAAGTCACGAAATAATTGCCAAAGCTAAACTAATAATTTTTCGTATAAATATTATGACGTATAAGGTGGGTTAATGGAAACATGCAGTTAATGTCTAAATTTATTAATGTAGGTATACTAATATCTAATAATAAATAGTATTTACTATTTGGCTACATTCATTCGTTTTTTAAAATATTACTGTACAAAGATAACTATAGATAATACATTACTTACAATTAATATACTATTCATGTTTAATAAATAAACCAAAACAGTATAATGTATACAATTAAATTTATAAATTTTATTCATATAAAATAACACAAAAATGAATTTTTTTAATAGTAGGTACTTAACTTATAATATTTACAAAATAAATATAAATATAAATATTATATCTTATTTTTTCTTGTCCCCTGAATAAGATTAATTTATTATAAAATGTTCTTAATGAAGTTTTTTTCATTGTGAGTTTTAAGACTATAATTAATTTTCAGTTTCATATAAGTAAGAGCTATTGATTTTATTAAAAGTGGGGTATGGTTAAGCCTGGTTTACACGGTGCTAGTTTACTAGCAACTAGTACTATCTTACTATCTCACTAGCACATAGTAAAATAGTTATTTCATTTAGACGATACTAGTAGTTCAAGTACTACTAGTACACTAGTACATCCTCATGATTGGTCTAGTACGTACTGCTGTTGGATTTAATTTGTTTTTTGTGATAGTTTTTGTGTATATATTGTGATATATTTGTGTTTTTAACCATGGACAACAAATTTATATTGGCTTGTATTCATTTTCTGAGAACCACAATTAAAATTGAACTTGAAAGAAGAAAAAAAACTACGAAGAGATTATGGGTAAAAAAATGGATTTTTAACAGAGATTATTTAGGAGCTTCTTCTACCTTACTTAAGGAGTTGGCGGTTGATGATCAACTGGCATATCGAAACATAATGCGATTAAGTACAGAAGATTTTGAAAATATTTTGTGTCTCACTAGAAGCATGATACAAAAAAAGATACAAACATGCGAATGGCACTGCCAGCCAAGTTAAAACTTGAGATAACATTACGTTATTTAGCAACGGGAGATTCATTCAATTCTTTACAGTATTTGTTCAGAGTACCAGCTTGTACAATTTCACAATTTTTACCTGTAGTTCTTGATGCAATAACAGAAGCTCTTGAATCATATTTAAAGGTTAGTAAAACACAATAAAACTGAAAATCAATAGTATTAAAGCAATTATTAGGCTTAGTTAGGTTAGCAATTATTAGATTAGATTAAATCAGATGTTATAATTGTCTTTATTATTATTAAGGTACATTGAAAAAATATAATATTAAAGTAAAATTATAAGGAATTGAATACAGTAATAATAATGAACCTAAAAACTATTGTAGCTTTATTTGATTTTATTGAATATATAATCGTCGAATGTATTTTCCATCGCTTTTTTAATAACATCGACTGTTTCATCAGTTGAACTATAATCGGAATGTATTGACGCCGCTTGACTTTCTTCGGAAATTTCCGATGTATTTGAAGTTTCAATTGTATTTGGTGTATTAAATGGTTGAAGCAACTGTGGTCGAATATCATCTGATGAGATATTGCAGAGAACTGAATTAGTAATAGCAGTTTGTATCTCCTGTTGTAATAGAATTCTTTGACGTAATGGTAGTTAGCGTAACTGCGAAGAGACATATTTTCCAAATTTATCACAAGCGTCTTCATTTTTTATTTTCCCAGCCATTTCATCCAAACTAGCTAATGCATTTTCAAGAAGAGGTTCAAAACGTTTCATCTTACGTGGTGTAAATTTTGATAGTTTCATTTTCTCCAGCGATTTATCTTGTTCAAAAGAGAGTTCTCTTGTCTCTTGTAATTCATTTATTTCAGTTGAATCAGTTTGTTTTTTAGGCTTTTCATAATTTTCATTGTTAGGATCGTTCGCTGTCTGTATTGGGAAATTCTGAAATAATAAATAAATTATTTAAAAAAACTTAAAAAAAAAAATATATATAATTATATAATTTGAAAACTAATATTTTAAATTAATATTATTATTAATGTAATTAAAAATTAACCAAAGTTTTTTATTTTTAGCTGTATTATATTTCTAGAATAATTTTAACTATTATTGACAAATAGAATAATAATAATTTATTAAATAAATAATAATATTTTTTTTTTTTTTAAGTGCTTTTAATTTAACAACATTATTTGCACGACAATTAAAGTATAAAATAAGAATAAACAAATACAAATTAAATTAAATACATAAGAATGAGAAATAAACAAAAAATTAATGATAATATTAATGGGATGACAATTGACAATTATAATTTAAATTAAGAAGCCAGATTAAAAAAATAATTATATAAACACAATGTCTACTGTAGTGTATTTTTATTTCTATCTAGGTACCTACTACTAATGATGAATGGAAAAAAATTGCCGAATTATATCATAGACGATGGAATTTCCCCAATTGTTGTGGATCAATTGACGGAAAACATGTTTAAATTAAAAAACCTATAAATAGTGGCTCTACATTATACAATTACAAAGGCACCTTCAGCGTTATTTTATTTGCCCTGGTAGATGCAAATTATTGTTTCCGCTATTTAGATATTGGTGAAAATGGCCGTGCAAGTGACAGTGCCATATTTCGAGATTCGACGTTAAATATAGCCATGGAAAATGATACCTTAGGTTTTCCTGACGGACATGTGATAATAGGAGATGATGCTTTCCCTTTGAGAATAAATTTAATGAAACCTTATAGCAAACATAAGTTATCCAATAAAGAATTTATTTTTAATTATAGGTTATCAAGGGCCAGGCGCGTAGTCGAAAATGCTTTCGGGATATTAGTTTGGCGATTTAGAGTATTTTTAAGACCAATAGAATTACAACCATCAACCGTAGACAAAGTTATTTGGAGTGCTTGTGCTCTAAATAATTGGCTACGAATGACAAACTTAAATGCATATTTTCCATCTAATGCGGTAGACACCGACGATTTAAACACTGGCGAAGTTATTTCAGGACTGTGGCGTGATTTTACAAGTGGATTGCCACCAGCATCGCAGTTAGGAAGCAACAATTATAAACAAAACGCTGAGAGCATAAGAAAAAAAATACGCAGACTATTAATTTCAACGAGGGTTCCGTTCCATGGCAGTGGCAAAAATGTGGAATAACAGATTAATCATTAACTTAATAATCAATATTTAAATAAAATACTTATAATTATTCATTTTTGTGTTTAATTAATATTTATTATATTATTATTTATTAGTATATATTCAATTATTAATTTTGTAATTAAATACCATATATACAAGATGTATAAAAATTTTAACGAAAAATTTATTAAAATAAAAATATAACTTACCAAATTTGATGACGTGTTGAAGTAACTTCATTCAAAAAGGTATTGGCCGGATTAAACCATATTAATTTTGGTTTGTATAAAGAATCAGTACCAGCTCCACCTTTTTTGCTCTTATTGATTTTTCCCATTTCTTTTCTGTATACGTCACGAATCGATTTAATTTTAAGTCGCAATTGGTCACTGTCCAGTACAAGTCCGATACTACTTAAATTATTTTTAAGTTTTTCAAAATTACTGTTTTTCAAGTTTTTATTTAAATATTCTTTATGTTTAATGTTCCATAATATTGGAAATTGTTCATATAATTCTAGAAATCGGAATATATCATCATTGTTCTATTTTTTACAATCACTCATAATGTATTTGTTAAATATATTCAATAAGAAAATAACAGAAACAATAAATAATAAATAAAAACGTATTATAATATAACAGAATAATGAATAATGAATTGTGTTTTCACTAACTCTGCTGGGGAAATACAAGCTATTAGTTCAAAATAAACAGCTAGTTTGCTAGTAAAGTTGAAATGATTCTACTTTACTAGCAAACTAGTTTACTATCAAAATAGTTTGCTAGTTTACTAGCACACTAAACTACACGATGCTTTTTTACTATCAGATAGTGAACTAGCTTACTAGTTGCTAGTAAACTAGCACCGTGTAAACCAGGCTTTAGATAAAGGACTATTACAATCTGTATTATGAGTTTTTAATGAGTTGAATAAATTAGGATTTAATAAAAAATGTTTGAGAACTTCTGATTGAATTTTAAGTGTTAAGGCGCGTTCACAATTCACGGTGTCGTGTTCATGTCGTGTCACGTGATGTAATTTACTCGTTTCTAATTGGCATACCGAAACTCGGTAATATATTTCAGATAGTCTTAACCAACACGTTACCATAGTTACCATAAAGTTAAAAATATTCAACTTTTGACCGTGGGGTGAGGTTAGGTATCGTTTGGTGCGGAATGATTTGAATTATTGACTCTTGTGTCTTGTCATTACAAATATAAATACAGATATCTAATTTTAGATATCTTGATTTTTTTCCCATATAATAATACAATATAGTTATTGTTATTTGTTACTAAGTATTAAATATTATTGTTACAATATTATTATTTTATTTAATATGAATTTTATACAGGTGAGTTAATTAATGAACTAAAAGCAAATTTATTAACTTTGTAATTTTATATATTTTCTATGCTTTAAGGGAGGGCTTTGCAATACCTGCAATAAATTTATTGTTAAAGATTCGGTTCGTGTATGCCACACTCTTCAAACAACAAAAATGATTGTTGTACTATTGCCAGTAACAGGCGAAGGTATGATAATGTTGTATTATAATTAAAATTTTAATGAAAATGATAAATTAATAATTATTTAAGTTTAGAAAAAAGTATAGTAAAAACTAAAGTAAAAATAATATAAAATTCTCTATCAAAAACATACTTATCCCTTGTGTCGTAACTAAACCACATTTATTACCCTAAATTTTACTTTCATTTTTATATTATATACTTACAAGAATTCCGTATAAATATGCTGCAACACAAAAAATATATATTCTTGATTTTGTAGGTAGTATTAATAAACTTAAAGATAATGTACAAAAAGATGATATTGCAGAACTTATTGAAATTATTGAAACGTCCAGGCCTTTGTCAAATTATAAACTGTCTATAACAGAACGATCAGAAGCGATAAAAAGTAATTTGTGGAATCACATATTTACACACTTTAATGGTAATATTTAGAAAATATTATAAATTGTATAAACACATTACTTAAATTTATTGAATTAACAATTTTAAAAGGTAAATATACAATAACTGGAATTCAAAAAACATGGAAATATTTAAAAAGAAAAATATACAAGAGAAAAGAAAATTGCACCATTAGAAAGTGCCGGAAATAAAAAAGAGTGGTTTCATTTACACAACCTCAAATTTTTAGATGAGGTATTAATGAATCCAAAACGGTAAGTGTACAAGCAGATAGGTTAAGATTGCATGTTTCATAATATTTTAATACATTTTATAATTGACAGAACAACTGAGAGTTTTGAAACTGAAGTTGACGAGTTAGAAGTAGAAACACCTAAATCCAAAAAAAGTATGTATATTTATACTATCCATTTTGTATAACTATATTAAACATTTTGGATATGTATTAGAAAATAATGAATATTCTATATTATATAATATATTTGTGTAACTTTATTTGATTGTTTTTGTTTATTAGAGTCAAGTATCACAGATAACATGCCTGCATTTTTGGATGAGTTGAAAAACAGTAGACCGATTCCTCCACTTTCCATTCCAATCGATCAACCTGATGATGATAATGACAAATTTGATAGTTATTTGGAAAGCATGATACGAGACATACCGAAGCATCACAAGACTCTTTCACAAGGAAAAATAATAGCAATGGTCATAAATGAACTAAATGAGTGATAAAAAAAAAAATATAATATATTATGTAAATAATTGATTAAAAATTAATATAATATATGTACATATAATGATTCTAGTTATATGTAATTGTACTGGAATGGTACGGCTCCTTCTGAATTAAAGTAGTCCTTCAACTTGGTCCTTATTTCCTTTGCCTCTCCATCATAAAATTTGAACCCCATTCTTGAAATTGGCATTAGACCAGAATTTTGAAGATTCGTGTTTTCTTCAATGTCGTCTAGTGACTGGTAATAAGATTGTATACCTAAATTATATTTTAGTACATTATTTTTAATATACCTATTAAAGATAGAAATATAATTCCTGATTCAATCTCTTTATTTTTAATAAAATTGTGAAGAACCACTGTTGCTTTAATTATAGCATTAATTGTTCTTTCACTCGCAACTATAACCTGTCTATAAATACGCCATCTAGATGAAAGGATACCAAAGGAATTTTCGATACATCTTCTTGCCCGGCTAAGTCTGTTTGGATACAATTTATAAGAATTTTATTATGAAATTTAATTGGAAGTACATCATGAACTAGCCTACTTGTTGCCTACGATTCTACATTTCTATGATCTATGGCAATTTATCAAATATTCTGATAATAGTTATTTATAGTTGTCATTCTAAATAATAAAATATATTATTCTTACTTTTTACGTTTTTAGTTTTTCTCCAGTTATCTGTCCAGTACCATTGATTTTGTATACATAACATATATATTACACGCATACATGTATATTATAAAATCAATGCCAGTACCAATTCCACGTTACTGGAGTTTCTATGAGTTCGCTCATCGACTGGTCTACGTTGATACACTTAATAGTATACTATACAATACGTCATAATATGACACTGGTCGAGAAACTGGCGGCCAGTGGTAGAAAGTATAGAGGGAATAAGCCCGACCATGATGTACTTAGAATTAGAGGTGGTAATGACAGAGACTCCTCGTAGGAACCAGGAACCTCCAATACAGATAATTTACCAACTGTTCAGTCCCCAATCTCCATCAGGAGAGGCGACTCAGACAGCGATAACGATATGAGCTTTGAAGGGGAAGATGATAACCCCTCAAACAACAAAAAGAGGAAATACTATTACAGGGAGCCTTGCGCACTCCTTAACGATAATAATCCTGGTCTAACCGAGGAAAGATCGATACTAGCAGCGAGATTAACAAAAACGATTTGTGCCAAACTAGAAGATATCATTATACTAGAGAGTGGACGTAAGAAATGTTAAGTTTCCACTATTGAAGCCCTGGTATGTATAAGAACAGACATTAAGGAGTCCTTGGATGACCTAGTTTTGGAGAATGCTATTCTCCTTGGTGGCCTTAAAGAGGCTAGACTCGTGGCTGAGGCCAGCAATTTTGAAAGGGATAAAGTATGGGAAAGATTACTGAATAAACACAAATGCCCTCTCCCCCTAAAGTGGGAACGCTTCCGTCACCAATTCTACGGTCGGCCTCAGTTGGCCTGACCGGCAAGAGTGGGAATAAGGGTAAGACATTGAATAAAAAGAAAGTCCGAATCGCGGACTCTGATGCAGAGTCCACGCCAAACAATGGCACATATAGTAACGTTGCTAGTAGAAAGAAAAAGAAATATGTAAACAACACAATTGAGACCACATCAGGGAGTGAAGCTGATACAGATCTTCCCCCGGCGGAGAGAGAGACCCCCTTTACGGTGGTGGCTAATCGTAAGAGAAACAAATACAAGGGACCGGAGAAAGCTCCCCCGGTTGTTTCGCCACGGATTAATGCATCTAAGCTCAATTCATGGAAAAAGGAGATACCTCCAGACCTATTCATACTGAAGCCCTCCGCGGATAAAAGCGTGGATAAAGGCTCGCTCTGGGCAGAGATATGCAAAAAGGTTAAAAATCCCAAATTCTTGGGTAATAGAGTATTACAAAGAGGTGACGTTGAAATATCAACTAAGGACCCCCAAACATCGGAAGCCCTAAGGCAACTTACAGCCGAGAGAGTCGATTTAAATGAAGTGACTAAAAGATGGCCCACAGTGATTATCCACGATGTTGAAAGAGATATTCCAAAACCAGATATCGCAGTGGTAATTGCCACGCAAAATGAAAAACTGAATGACTTGGCCATCTAAACAAAAATTAAACCGCTTTTTCAAAGGGGACCAAGGTTGGGGCCGAACACTAGTTGGGTTTGTGCTGTGGATCCTAATCTGCTTAAGAAACTGCTCGGCAAAGTATTTATAAGAATGTCGAGTTGCAGAGTCGTCGAATTTCATGACGTAAACAGATGTCTAACATGCTTAGGATTCGGTCATCAGACATCTAGATGTAAATCAAAATTAATTTGCGCCTTCTGCGGAAATGAAGGTCATAAAGAGAACGTCTGCAAAGACGAAGGCAAACCCAAATGTGTTAACTGTGGGGGCCAACATAAGGCCATGTCCAAGTCCTGCTTAAAGTACAAAAAAGCATTAGAGAGAGTGGTCCGAAGGACGGACTTTACCTCTCAAGCATGATTAGAATTGTTCAGTTAAATATGAACAAGAGGAAAGAGGTCTCTGAGCAACTCAGAGACTTCTGTATGGCGAATAAAATTGACATAGCCCTATTACAAGAGCCTCCGATTACGGAAGACGGCCGATCGGTGTTCGACATGAACATTGGTTCAATAAGAGCAATAATGAAACCAGGCACAGGTATAAATTCCCCGGGTGCTGCCATCCTAATTTTAAACCCGGAACTGAGGGAGATGGAACCGTCCCATCAAAACCCAAATATGGCCACTGCCATGTTGGTTGGCGACAGACGCATAAATATCTGCTTAATTTCCGCGTACTTCAAATTCAATATGCCTACTACAGGCTTCGTTCAACTGTTAAGAGAGAAATTAATAAACTACCCGACGATAATAATAGGGGCAGACGTAAATGCTCATTCTGAACTGTGGCACTGCCCTAAAGTGGATGAGAAGGGAAAGATTATCGAATAACTTATAGAGGATAACCGCATTAAGGTGATGAACATGGCTGGAACACCAGAGACATATAGTAGAAAGGGAATGGGCTTCTCAAATGTAGACGTGACGCTAGTCACGGAGGGCTTGATATCGAGTGTCCGATTGGAATGTCATTGTGGACGCCACGGATAGCGACCATAGATTAATAACGTTTAAACTTACAGGCCCAACTCTTGAGGGGGTTTGTCACCTGAAGGGCAGATTCCAGCTAAATAAGGCTGACTGATCCAAACTAGTATCCGTCCAAACTAGTACAATTGGATGCCAGGATTCCGGACACTGGGGATTTACATACTAAAGCTGAAAACTTAACGAATCTAATATTAGAAGCTACGAAGGGAACTATCCCTAGATCCAAAAAGATAAGAATTTCAACTAAGCCCCCCTGGTGGTGTGCTAGTTTGGATGCCTCAAAAACAGCGTTAAACAGCGATAGAAGAAGAGCATTGCTCAAAGATGATCCTATATCTTGGACGGCCTATAGGCAGAGTAGAAACTTCCACACAAAGAAAATAAGGAAGGCCAAGATGAAATCCTGGCGCGTCTTCGCGGAGGATTTGAATGATACGGTCTGGGGTAGAACATATAGATGGCTAAAGAAGGGTAAGCAAGATAACAAACCTTCGGCTCTCCTGAGGAAGCCGAACGACATACTTACAAAAGAGGCGGAAGACACCGCCAAAGTAATCCTTGATAACTTCGTGCCTCAAGACAGGGATACGTTACCCAACATTATTTTGCAGGAGACCCATGACATAGAACATGTACCTGTGACTGAAAATGAACTCCGTGATGCGATTTGGAAAATGGGCCCAAATAAAGCACCAGTTCCTGATGGGATTAAGGCTGGTATGCTTAGACGGGCATGGCCAGTATTAAAAAGAAGAATGACAGAATTGTATAACGTGGCTATAAAAAAATCTGTGTTCCCGAACACTTGGAAGAGAGCTGACATGATATTAATACTGAAGGGAAAAGAAAAAGACAGGCATGATGTCAAATCATATAGACCCTTGAGTCTGCTGTCTACCCTTTCGAAGGCTCTAGAGACCCTGATTAAAAACAGGCTTGAAAGCGAAATACTCAAGAATATGTCTAAGTCTCAACATGGTTTTATGGTAGGTAGGTCCACCCTTTCGGCAATTGATTCTGTTATAGAGTGGACTGAAGGTTGTAAAAACAAATTTGTAATCGGTGTGTTCCTGGATATAACAGGAGCTTATGATAATTTGATGTGGGATGCTTTGTTCGAGGACCTTGATTATATTGGTGCCTCGAGCAGATCGAGAAGAATAATAAAGTCGTATCTTATTAACAGAATGGCGTCGATAGACATTGAAGGCAAAAAATACTCAGCCACGGTGAGGAAAGACTGCCCACAAGGGTCAAAACTGGGCCCTCTTCTGTAGAATGTAGCGACAAACGCAGCCCTAACGCTTGAAGATAATAATGATGTTAAGATTGTTGCCTATGCCGATGACCTTGCAATTGTTGCGGACGGGGCTAGAGTGAACACGGCAACAGGTAGACTAACGAAGATATTAGATGACATGATGAAATGGGCAAACAAACGAGGACTCAGTTTCTCAATGGGAAAATTCCAAACTATGTGTCTCAAAGGCGGAAAGAAACCTGACTTCAACGTGAGGTTTGGCACGGCACATAATGCAGAGACTATTGAAGCGACCAGTCCAGTAAAATATCTGGGTGTTCTGATTGACGTGATAAGAACATTTTGGCAACACGTTCAAAGCCTGACCAAGAAGAATGAAGACCTGTTCAACAAACTCAGGTTCTTGATGTCGGCCAACTGGGGTACTTCCAAATGCACGGCCCGTATACTTTATGGAGCAGTATTTTTACCCAGAATAGTCTACGCTGCGACTACATGGGAAAGTGGAGTTAAAACAAGAAAGGCCATCATAAGGCTTGAATCTACCCAGAGAAAGGCATTACTTGCAGTTACGGGCGCCTATAAAACGGCTTCGACGCATGCCCTGCAAGTTATAGCGGGTCTACTACCGCTGGACTTAGAGATAAGTCTAGCGGCAGTACGACAGAGAATTTTGTCAACGGACAACGGAGCAGAAATACTAGAACATAAACTCGATTCACTCCTTAATGAGTGGCAGATTAGATGGGACGACTCCGAGAAAGGAACATGGTTTCATGAAATGTTGCCGGACGTAAAACTGAGATATAGAATTCCGATGAAATTTGATCACTATGCCACACAATTACTCTCGGATCATGGTGATTTTAGGGGACGCCTACACAGTTTTAAACTCGTGGACAACCCAAACTGTAGATGCGGGCAGGAAAGCGAGACAGCTAGACATGTCCTCTTAGCTTGCCCGAGAGTGTCGAAAATGAGAGAAAAACTAATAAGAATAATGGTAGAAGAAGGGGAGGCCCCCCGTTAGCGGAATTTTCGTCAAGTCTAAGAAAATATATGAAGCATTCAGTCTATTTGCGAAGGAAGCTTTAACGAATAGATCCGATAGATAAATCTAAATAAGCCATACGCATGAGACATTCTTCAGAATGTTCAAGAAGTCCTCGGGTCCACCAGATAGGCCTCTAGGGGAGCAATTGGCAGAAGAGGTGGTAGCACCTAAGGCGTATGAGCTGGGAGAGGCCCATGCGTCCGGGACGCGGCGGCACCAATACGGACAACGGCCTTCGGTCCGGACAACTATTGGTGCCGTGGTCGGAAACCTTCCGAGGGAGTAAGGCATATCTACGTCGGGACGTCGTGCCCTGCTTGAGATCGTAAGAGGCGACTAAAAGGGCGGCCAGACGGGCCGGCGTCAGGGACGCGAGCGGTCGGAGCCTTGGCCGAGACCGCGGAGGAACCCCCCGCCCTGGACGAGGGGGGGGGGGGGGGGTGGCGGCCACCGATCCACGAGCGAATGCTCCGTGGTAAGGGCCCACCCAGAGCCCGGTACACGGCCTTAATCCGGGTAGATCGATAGCGGAGGAGACTTGTCTCCAACGAGGCTCCCGATCGAGCATCCGACCACTGATGTGCACCCCTAGGGATGCGAAAGTGGTACTGCGGGTTGGGGGGGGAGCCCCATCGTCTCGAGAAATCGAGGCGGTGCCCCCCTCGCCGGTCGGCTTAATTGACGGTCGGTGCGGTTTGGTTTCGCAGTGACGGTCACAGGAGTGACTTTGTGGTTAAGAGCCAAAGCTGGCTCGGGGAAAGCCTTGAGTGAATGGCTCCAAAAATCGGCCGCGGGGCATCTCGTGGTCGTGGTCGGGGGTTTCTCCTCGGGGCCTACCCGGTCTACCGGTGGGCCAATCACGCCGAAGGTTGCCCGTAACCATAAATGGGTTGCGATGAGATAGGTCGCGGTCCGACCAGTGACGGTGGATGTAGTGCTTGACTGAAGCCTACTGGTACGGGGAGCGGCATGCCACTCTCCGGTGCTGGTGGTCCATATGACGACCCGGAACCGTTCGCCGGCTTGCCGTCAACGCTTCCGAACCTCCGCGGCTCTTGAGTAGCGCCTAGCGCTAATAAAGGTCCGCGGTTGTAAGCCGCAAGGCAATAAAACTGAGGATACCTGTAGATCATCGGTACTATTCGGTAATTTGGCACTTGGTGCATTGTGCATCGTGTATATAGCGTATGCTGAAGCTGATGCTATATTGCCATGTCTAACTTCTAATACCTGTAATATATTCGATGGACATTTTAAAACAGCACGGTATGTCTGTATGTATTTATGGACAGAAATTATAAATGTAAAATGATTACTAATAAAATATACTACTTACCTACCTATATGTATTATACATTTTGTTACATATAATACATTGTATGTATTATTATGGGACTGAAGCACCAACAAACGCTTCAAATGGTGCTCCAGTCCCATAAGTTCTTTGAAAACCACCTTGAACGGTTATTGCCGACTCGCACTTATTGAAACGTAAAACGCAAAACGCTATCTGTTGCAGAGTCGCCATAACGAATAAACTAACAGTTAACTAACCATTACGGTACTAAATTTATCAACTAGATAACTTAAAATAAACTTGCTTATCTAACCTTCCCAATAATACATTGGTCATTAACCCGCGATTAACCGTTGCCGAACTATATCAGTTTGTAATCGGATGAAGACTTTTGAAACACCGTATAAATAACCGAATAACAAAATCAAAATCAATTAATTTATTATTGCCATCCAGAAATTGTTTTTTATCACCAAAACTATTACGAATAAATTTTACCTTATGTACAGTATCTAAAAAAACTGCTACTTCAGTCTTATTGTCAGAGTAATTGTTCAAAAGTGTAGTTTTTAAACTATTTAAATTTAAGTCACATCCTAGAAGTCGTGCCAATCTAACATTTGTTTTACATCCATCAAATGTCAAATTTACAACTACAACTCCTGTATTTTTAATTAGTTGTAAAGCATGTCAAACAAGCTCCACGTATTGTAAATTATTTGAATTGTTTGTTAGAAAATAACCAATTGGTATTTTCCAATTTTCATATATACTAACAAGCATAAACACTAAGACTTGTGTTGCAATATCTAAACTATCATTATTTAATTCACAACCAATATCAATTCGACCATAATATTTTGTACCATCTGATTCTAAATATTGACGTATTGCCATTTCATCTAACATAATTGCACAATATATTGGTTGATTACTAATATTTACTTTTAATGTTAATGATTTCAAAGCTTCATCTGTAAAACCAGGTTCAGCGTTAACATGTGAATACCATTTTCCTAAAGTTCTTGAATGTGGAAATATTGTATTAAATTGTTTTCTGACATAGTTATAAGCTCTTGGAGAATAAAAATGAAGCGATAATGCAAATTGTCGAATTTCTGGGCTATATTTTTTGGGGACTTTCTCCCCCAAGTTTTTTTTTGACCAATTGGTTATTAAATTACGATGTTTACCAAAATTTTATAATAGCATATCATCAATATCGTCATTAATAAGGTTTTTTTTCTAAAAGTATATTTTTTAACGAAGTAATTTTTTTATTTTGACGTCCTACTTTTTGTTAGAGGTTTTTCATGCGTTTATTTTTTATTTGTATTTAATTAGTTAATTCACGAATACTACGTTTTAAAAATTTACGTCTAGGAGTATCATCAACGTTTGGTACACTAACAACCAAAAGTGAATCTTTCTTATTTTTCTAAAAGAAATCATATAATACGAGTATGTTAAATGTAATTCAATAATTCACAATAATTTCTCAAAAGGAAAAAACACAATTTAGATTGTGCTCAAATAACCACCATGGTATTTAACAAGTAGGTATATTATATATAAATAAATAAAAATCCAAGTCCACAGAAAATTTACTTTATTTTTTTAGTAAATACGTATTTCGACAACGATGTTATCATCTTCAGTACTAAACACAGACAAAATTAAGGTATATTATAATTTATTAATTATATTTAAAAACACTATTAAGTAACATGAAATAGTATCATCATAGTCCTAAATCATTTTTCAGTGACAAAAGTATAATAATATTATAATATTTTCATTTAAAAATTGCTATAACTTTTTTACTAGAAGTTTTAGAGACCTGAAATTTATAATAATTACAATATTTAATATTTAAATCATCAAATATATAATACGAAGCCCACAGATGTATTATGTGCATAACTAGCAGCCAAAAAAAAAAAATCATCTATTCTAAAATAAATATCATTAAATATTAATTCTTCAATAAAAAAAAAATATAATAATTATTAAAATAACTTTTAGTTTAACCCATGCCACAGTAAATCTACCACCAATACAATTATATTAACAAATTTTTAATTAATAAATAAATTAATTTAATGAAAATACATAAAATAAAACAAATAAAAATTTAATTTTCACTAAATTACCTGTATTAGATTTGGAGATAAATTAATCAATATTGTACTACCCTCTATTTCCTTTATATCATCTTAAATACTAACGGGTAATAAGGAAATTAATTTAAAGAAGAATATAGTAAGTTTAAGTCAACAATTATTTAATTATGATACAGTTGAACATTTTTTAAGATTAAGTGAAAAATAATTATCACCTGGATTATGTACTATTGTCAAGTCCCAAATTAATTTAAAAGAAAAACAATAAGAAGGTTATAGATACAATAATGAAATCAAACAATTAACATTAACAATTTATTTATTAGGACCTTGAGTCTATAAAATTTTATTAAATATTCTTTCATTACCATCAATTTCAACCTTAAGACGGCTAAATCATAAATTTGAAACGATACCAGGCTTGAATGATATTCTTTTTAATATTATCAAGTATGACGCGGTCATCGATTTGGGAATACCCATTCGACGATCCGTGGTCGTCTCTTATCGTCCGGTCGGTCCGTTCGCGGGAAGTTTCCCCGCCCGACGTGTGGATGGGGGATCGCGGCGGCGACGGCTAACACCGTCGTCGACCCGGTCCTCTGTCTTTTGACATACGTCGTGCTGTTAACATATCACCCGCGGGCATATGTAAAATATACTCTTACTATAATAAACTGTTTTGTCTTTTATATATAAATCTGTGTTTAATAATTTACCCAATACCTAACGTGAACGTGTCATTGGCGCAGTCGGTATAACTTTTTTCTGTTTTTTTTTTTTTTTTGGTGTTTTCTCTTGTGTCGTGACTTCGATTGTTTGCTTTCGTAAGCTTGGAAGTTTTCAAAAAGGAAAAGAAAGCGGAAGAAAGAAGAACAGTTTCAAGGTAAGAAATTATATACATTTATAAGCAGAAACAAAATTACGTACGGAACGTAAATCAAAAAAAAAAAAGAGAAAAAAAAAAAAAAAATTTTTTTTTTTTAGTTAATTTAAAATTTATATTTTCTTACCGGGTACTCTCCCGAACACATCACGGGTTGACGGAGCTAGGGCGAATTTTTCTTTTTTTCTAATAGAAAATTATCGTTTACGGTCTTACGGGTAAGCAGGGCTGAACCCAGACTAAGGGGAACGGTTAAGAAAATTCGTAGCAAGTCAACTGACGTGTAGAACACGATGTTGAAGGAAGGTAAATTGTTAGGCGAGCTCACAGTGCTTGAATTAAAAAGGGAGTTAGTAAAAAGGGTTAGAATCCAAGGGGACAAAACCCGAATTAGTTTTAACGTTAGAAAAATATATTAGGGAGAACTCAAAAGGGGACCCCTTAGAATATGTATTTTCAGCGAAAGAAATATCTTCAACAACATCAAAAAACCAAGCAAGCCGAGTGGAAAGTCCCAAACAAATAGATGACGAAAAAACCACGAGGCAAATCGGAGATGTACTAGGGGATATCCTAGAACGTCTGAAACGAGTGGGAGCAGTCGGAAATTCCGACAAAATGCAATCGGCAATCGACGAATTACTAACACGGGTAAACCGATTAGAACAGTCAAGAGACCAAACAACGGGAAACCCCACTGATATGACAGGTGTCAGCGGTCGGGGAAACTCAGCGGAGCAGACAGAAGGTATGTCACGGGATTTCCAAACGACGCACATATAAAGTAATCTTTTAATATTAGGATAAATAATGGGACAACACGTTTCTGCAGAATAAACAGCATCAAAATTTATTAAGCAACTTTTTTCTGAAATATAAATTGTATTTGTTACTATTAATATAAAACTAGTTAATATTATATTGAAATATAACATACCTTCACTTTTTTCTCTAATCCACTTAGATTTCCAAAGATTTAATTCAGATTTAAGTTCAACCTCAATAATTTCATCATATTCTTCAAACTAAAAGTACTTTTTTACTAATTTTATTAGTTGATCAAGATCATCATCATCAGCTTCAATAATATTTCTTGGTATAATTTGAGATAATTTTAAAACTGCTTGATTTTTTTCATTTATAAATCTACATTTTAGAACCTCTAATATATTATCAAGTAGAGGTATGTAAATAGATACCCTGTAATAATCTTCAATGGAATTTTTTAAATGATTGGATCTTGCAGTTTGACGACATACAATTCGAGGTTTTTTTATTTCAATATTGAGTTTGGTCATTTCATTTTTACATTTTTCAAATAATGATTTAAATTCATCAGAACAGTTTTTTTCTTTTGTTTTCTAAATTATTTATGACATCATGTATTAATTTAGTTGAATTACTTATATCTGAATTAACACTTTGTAATAATTTACTAACACCAGCTGTAACACATATAATGAAGCAAGTGAATACAGCGATACAATAAATTCACACGTGCACATTGCAATCAATAAAGTTTTAGCTTTGGATGACGAGTCTTGCGCGTGCCATAGAGATATCGAAGTTAATGCTTTTAATATAAAAGGCAATGACAATTGGAATACTAAAACACTATCGTGTCGTTCTATCCATCTAGTTTCACATAATGTTTTAAGACGTCTTTTACCTTTTAGTACTGTTAGAAGTACAAAGTTTCTTTTAGATGACATATTGAAAAAAGAAATTATTTCTTTCATTAGTCCTATACTATTTCTGATTGCTTGTACAGTTGATGATTTTGATATTGATAAGTTTAAAGAATGATTTGAACAAGGACAATAAACTGCATGTGGTGCATATGACTGGACTTTTTGTACTGCACCACGTAATGTGGATGTCATTACTGAACAACCATCAGTAGCTACACCAACACAGTTTAAACAATTTAAATTTAATTTCCTAAGTATTGAAACTACAGTTTCCCGCAAAACCTCTCCGGTTAATTTCGGCTCCGAGAGAATTAAATTTATATCAATATTATCATTACTATCATCATGATTATCGTTATCATTACTTTCATCCTGAGAAAAAGCCTCATCTTGACAATCAATAAATGCTACAAAACTCTCTTTAACAATCCCTTTGAAAAAATATCTAAGAATTAGACTCATTTGAGATGTATGACTTATATCTGTAGTTTCATCGAATATTATACTAAAGTATTTATTATCTTTAACTTCATTAATTATTTTTTCAGTAATATAATTTTTACAACATTTAATTAAATCATTCTGGATCATTGGGCTTATATATGTAGCTTTAGAATTTACTGATTTTAAGTGTTCTTCAAGCACATTATCACCAAATAATATTTTATATTTTAAAAGTTCACGGAAATTACCCTGATTAGTTATAGAGTGTATATTTGATGTATCATTAATGAGTTTTCCATAATCAAAATTCCCTCTAAATGAAATATTTTGTTTACCAAGAAAAATAATAGATTCTACTATTGGATTCAATCTTTCTCGGTTTTCCAAAATTTGTTTATTTCTATTTGTGTTTATCATATTAATTACTTCTTTTTGTGGATTTTTGTAGTTTTGCAAAAAATAATTTGCAGTGGTTACTGCATTTATGTAGTAATGATGGCTGTTATGAATTGCTTAAATCACCAGTTTTTCCAGAAATATCTATTTAACCCTTCAATGCGCGAATTTTTTATTTTTGAAAATTTAAATTTTTTTGAATTATTTAATAATTATAGAACTCAGAAAAAATAGTTTTAATAATTATAGATTAATAGTTTTTTATAGAACATGATTTTTAAGTTTGTTGTATATATGCAACATTGCGCATGAGCATAAAAATATTTTTACCACAGTTGCAGTTAATATCTTTATTAAAATGTGAATAAAATAAACAAATATAAATATTTATTGATATAAATACCTTATACATAAGCATTAATAAAATAATAAAAAAATAAAAAAATAACATAACATAAAACAAAACTAAACAAAATAAAATACTTTAGATATTCTTTTATTACAGAATAATATAACATAAAACAAAACAAAAAATAAAATACTTAGATAATACTTTAGATATTCTTTTATCACAGAATAATATCACAATATATTTATAATATGTTATAAAAGTAATTAAAATTGAGATCATTGGGTATGAAATGACTTAGTGCATTGTATATAGGAGAAAAACCAAGATGTGTACTCCAATAATCCCTCACTTTAGGTACACTAATAAGTAATAACAGATGAATAAATACAAATTCCCACATTACGTTTTAATTCAGTAATAGTTACGCGAATAGGTTTATTGGGATTGTTTTGGACAGAGAATAATTTAGATTCCTTTTGAATATTATTATATAATTCATCAGAAAAAAATTGTAATGGTGTATCTAGTTTATATATATTATCAGACAAAGGAACATTGATATGTGGTCTAGTGTTTTCATCAAAAATGAAACTCCCTTTTTTCCATTTCATATTTTTTATTTCTGTTTTATTTGATGATTGTCTTACTAGAGGGAGACATTGACTTACAGATGTTGGTATTTGTGTATGTTGTTCAGGATGTATAATATATTGATTACCTTGTTCAGTCACAAACTCTACTGGTATATTTTAAATATTTAAATAATTTTCTTCAATATCACCTTCAAATATTTCATTGTCACTATCAATTGGATTTTCATCGTCTGAATTTTCTAGTTCGTCTTCACTTTCGTCCCAGTTGGCAAGTAAAACTCCTATTTCCTCATCATTTATTGTTCGATTGTTCATTTTGTTATATTTCTAGGCACGTTCTGTATAAAATAAATAATACATAACTAATATTATTATTGTACATACATGCGCAATATTGCATATATGCAACTATCTAATAATGGTCAAAATATCAATAATAATATGTAGCCAACTATTAAAAATATTATTAATACAAAATAGAAGTTACTTACCTTAAATATAAATTTTTATAAACACTAATTTGGTAAAAAAACGTTTATTTAAATAATAACAAACATCGCCATATCAACGAAATTATTTATCACAATTTTTTGGTTAAAATGATAATAAAATTATATCTACCAAATATAATAAAGATGCAACCAATCATGAAATAGTAAATTAACTTCATAATTAATACACTAGAGTGTGCTAGTTCTAAAATGATTAAATATTATAGACAGAATAAACAGATAAAAGATTGAATTAACCCTTCAATGCCCATTGTTGCATATTTGCAACACATTAATATTTATTTTTTAAATAATATAAATGTAGTAAAAAATGTAACTACTGCGCTCTAGCGGATTGTTTATATATTATATTTTGTATTAAAATATATTAATCTATGGTTTTTTTCATCTATGTTATTTTTATTTTCGTTTAAACTTATAGTGTCGATACATTTGTTATTTGTTGTTTCTTTCGTTTTATAAATTGATTTTGCATATAGGTAAGTTATAATTTAAACATAGTTTTTTTTTTATTAACTTATATATTTAATTTACTATATATTTTCATGTTTATAGTCTATATATACGTAAATGTATAATATTTATATCTGTTTTTACACATGTTGCACAAATGCAACATTGGACCTTAGCACACATAACATATACATATAGGTATGCATTTAAAAAAATTAATTGCTATGAATTGTTAATGCTTTATTATATAAAATTTAGTACTTGTTAAATATTCAAATAAACTAATTCTATTTAGTAAAACAAAATGGAAAAACGACTAAATTTAAATGATGAAGAAATTATGAAACTTCTAGTCATTGACTGTCATTGGGACGATAGTGATGACAATTGTGATGATTCAGATAATAAATTAGATGGTTTTGATGCTGTTAAAGGAATGGAAGGTATGATTTATAATATATTGTTTTATTTATTTCTAATGACACTTATTAAAAAAAATTATTTGAATTTATTTAGAATAAATTAATATATTGGATTTGCCAATAGAAATATTAGAAGATAATATTCTAAACTCTGATAAAAATTCAGTAGAAATTAATAATACAAATAAAAACAACAAAATATCCGTTACTACTAAAAATTCTGATTCATATAATAAAAAAATTACATTAGATCATCCACCAACCACTTCTAAAACATCTGATATTGTGACAAGAGTTCCACATAATAAAAGAGTTAAAAATTTATCTAATGTAAAATGGAAGAAAGGAAATTTAATAACATCTGATGATACGATTATTCATATTGATGCTGAACTACCTCAAAATATTTTATTCCATGAAACACCTTATCAATATTTTAATTATTTTTTTGATGATACTCTTCTTTCTTTAATTGGTAATGAACCAAATTTATATTCTGCACAAAAAAATCCAAATAAATTGATTTCTGTAACTACAACAGAAGTAAGAAGATTCATTGGAATTTGTATGTATGGTTCTGTTCTTCATGTTCCAAAAATGAGAGACTATTGGTCTGATGAACTTGGATTTCCACCAATTTTTAATTCTATGAGTAGAAATCGTTTTGAATCAATAAAATCTGTATTACATTTTAATGATAATACAAATATGTTGGACAAAAACCATATAAATTATGATAGATTACATAAAATAAGACCTTTAATTGATTATTTAAACAAAAAATATTGTAGTATTCCTCTTCGTCGTGATTTTTCAATAGATGAACAAATTTGTTCAACAAAAAGTCGTAGTTATTTGAAACAATATTTGCCTGCTAAACCTGATAAGTCGGGATATAAATTATTTGTATTATCAGATGACAAGGGTTATTCGTATCAATTTGAAATATACTCTGGACAAGAAAATGAAGACAGATTTAGATTACATTCAGAACCTGATCTTGGAGCATCTTCTAATAATGTAGTGAGGTTATCGAGAGTTATACCAAAACAAAATTGGCATAGAGTTTTCTTTGACAACTACTATACTTCTATACCATTAATGGAATATCTATATAAAGATAAAATACTTGCATTAGGTACAGTTCGTCTTAACCGTTTACCAAACAATAAGCAACCAGATAAAAGTGAACAATCAAAAATGATACGAGGCTCATCTATTAAACACATTTCATCTTACGGAACTTCACCGCTCTCAATAGTAACATGGAAAGATAATAAAGCAGTGAGCTTTATTTTTTTTTTTTTTTGAGAATTATTTTAGTAAAAAAAATTTACGATCCTCGATTTTTGTGAAAATATCGGTTTTTTTTTGCATTCAAAAAATCGTCAAAAAATAACGCGTTGACCTACACACTTGAAATTCATACACCACATTGGTAGTATCCTAAGCTATCCTCCCTGTGAATTTTGAGCATTTTAAATGAAAATAAAGGGAGCTGTGGCTGTTTAGGTGTGATTAGCTCTGAAATTTGCCTATACGAAGCTCCTTTTATACCTATTCAAGGTATTTCGCATTTCAAAAAATCGTCAAAAAATAACGCGTTGACCTACACACTTGAAATTAATATACCACATTGGAAGTGTCCTAAGCTATCCTCCCAGAGAATTTTGAGCCCTTTCAATGAAAATTCACGGACCTGTAGCTGTTTATGTGCGAATAATTGTGAAAATTAAAAAAAACTTAGCGATATTGCTATAGGAACGTGTTTAGTTTATATTAAATTAATATTTATATTATTCAAAATTATTTTTTATTTATATTGTTTTAAATTTTAGATGCATTTCAGACATATCATAAGTTTGGTGGTGAAGGCCTTTGTTGCCCACCACCAAAATATACGGGAATGTGACGTCATGCCTGAACACTTCCGCAGGTTCCTGGCAGACGTCCAAAGAGGAGAGTTCGTTCAGGAACTCTTCCGAATAATTTTCGGGCAGCCCCCTCAACGTATTGACACCAGGCAATACGTTGAGGGGACTGTACGAAATCCTAATTCGATAATTGGGGTAAGATATAAGATTTCACATCTTCCGAGGGTCGATCGTATTTATAATTATTTTACTATTTTCTTTCAGTTATATTCGAGGACGCGGGAGTAATAGTCGGACTTCCCCAATTACTCTATGATTATGGATGATTGGATGTGTGCTATTTGCAAATGTTATTTTAATCCCGAGGAGGCGATTGTCAGGTCGATCACCGAAGTGTTGTCAGCACACGGATATCCGGAGAATCCGATGACGAGTGCGACAACACTTCGGGTTCGACCTGTATGTATCGATGGTGCGTCGGTTTCGCCACCGAGGAGGCGTAGGCGTCTCGAGGCCGGAGCAGGAGCCAGAGCCGGTGGTAGAATTTGTAAGTAACTTAAAAACATTCTAGTGTTATTTTATATATATTTTTTTTTTTTTTTTAGACACCACAAGTCAATGAAATTGTGCTCGCCACGTCACCGGGTGAACCATATTTACCCGGTGTCGTGGAAGAAATAAATGATAAATGGATACTGGTCATGTTCCCGGGGAGAGGAACATATCAATATCAAAAAAATCAAATTATTAAATATCAAAATCAAATTGACGGGAACTTTAAGCCCATCAAAAAATTTGAAAAACGGAAGAGACAATACATAAAAAATAAAATTATAATGTACGAGAACGCAATTAAAATCAAATGTTTTTACAAATAATAATAAAATAAAATAATAAAAATAATAATAAATGTATTATATTTAATTAATGTATTCACATGTGCAAAATTTTGTTTTAAAAGTGATATATTTTAATGTATTTTTTTTTTTTTTTTTTAATGTACCTATAATATTTTATTATAATTATTCGTATTTCACTAATTATTTTATTTAATTGAAATGTATTGTAAATTAAATGTATGTATTATTAATAGGTATACAATATAACAATATGAGTGTACACAATATTATGTGCATATTTATTTTAATGAGACATGGTTACGGTATGCAAGTGTTGTTTTTTCGACCAAAAAATCCATCAAGGGGGGACCCTTGACGAAAAATCGATTTTCATCGTGTTAGAAACGTTCGGATAGCGCAAAAATCGTCCGCTGGACCGGGAATCGCACCCGAGTCTCTCGCTTTCCGGGCGATTGCTCTCCCACTGAGCTACCCAACGGGTGTCTTTTATTCCTAATCCAAACGCTTCTAGACTGGTTGCTAACAATCGTTTTTCAAAAAGCTGCACGTAAACGACCACCGGTCCGTTAATTTTTATTGAAAGTACTCCAAATTTTTAGGGATGATAGCTTAGGATACTACCAATGTGATGTATGAATTTCAAGTACATAGGTCACCGCGTTATTTTTGGACGATTTTTTGAATGAAAAAAAACCGATATCTTCACAAAAACCAAGGATCGTAAATTTTTTTTTTACTAAAATAATTGTCAAAAAAAAACTAATAACACCATTGTTTTAAAAAAGGTATCTATATTTAAATTTTAATTGTGTGTTATTTTATGTTTATACAAATTTTTGGGGGAGTTGAATCCCTTTTTACATTTTGAACAAACATATGGTTTGACGCCGTCATGTATGTTATTGTGATAGTTTAGGTCATGTATATTTTTGTACTTTTTAGGACAGCATTTGCACTTAAAAAAAATGTTTTTATGAACTGTTTTGAGGTGCTTCTTTAAGGTCGCCTTCCTCCCAAATTGTTTTTGGCACTTTTTGCATTTGTGATTTTTAATGCCGAACTGTACCTCTTGTATGTGCATATTTACTGCGTTGCGCGTTGATAGATAATTATTGCAGAGGCAACAATGGAAGGTTTTAATATTTTTGTGGCCTAAAATGTGTTTTTTAAGCCACGACTTGTACTTAAATGTTAAACCGCAGTATGCACATCCAAACTTCATTTTATCCTGCGAATAGAAAATATATAATTATTTAAATTGAGTGGAGTATATAAAACAAAAGTCAGTTACCATGTTTGCCTCGCATGTATGGCACAGGCAGCCATTTGTACCAAAATAAGTGTCCCCGTAGTTCACTGTTATCTCCTCCCTCGGAGATATGTCACGTATAGTCTTGGCACAGACTAGGTCCCGCTGCAAACTATAAATCACGGCATTGCTATTGCAATCATGATTTAAATATGCAGCTGGACCTAACCACAAACGTTGAATGTTTTGCCGAGAACTATAAATGACAGAAAAATCGTTTATCCCCGGAACAAGGAAGTCGTCTGTGACGGACTTCATTGTTCCGCAGAGATCTTTAAGGACTTCTTCTTTAGGGATAAACGATTTTGCGACGATTTTTGCACCCGCTTCACCATCACTAGGGTATTTATCGCACTTCACAATTTTAAATTTTGAAGTGGGAGCGATGGCCCTCTGGTACATGGATCGGTGGGATTGCAAAAGTCGAAGCTCCCCAGGATAAATAATAAGTTTTCTCTTTGGAGCTAAGTCATCTTTTATCTTTTATCATTTAAGCCATCCGGGAGGTGCTAAGGACAACACATTTTTGCAAGCTGTAGAGCGAATGCGTAAAATTCGCAAATATGTATTCCTACCTAGACCAACAAAATTTACAAAATCTTGGTGAATTACTACAATTATTAGAAATTAATAGGCAATTCACTCTAACGTTTCAAGTACCACAAGCTTGTAAGAATAACAATTATACATTTTTGATTTTTGTAATCTGATTATTTTATTAATGTATTGTGTTATGAGTAAAGATTATATCAAGGACCATTAATTATTGATGATGTTGGATTTGTTGGTTTATTGTTTTGCAATAGAAATTATATTTCAACAATTGAAAACGAACTACAAAATGTAAGTTATTAGAATAAGACTTTTAATAAGGTAGTTTAATAAACTTCTTAATGTTCATAATCTTTATAACTTGTATCTTTTTTTTTTTTTAATCTAACAGATGACAGAACGTAGAACGGGACCATTCAGAATAGGTCAATCCGACTTCCGTCCACATCGGGGAACAGTGGCCGACATTGTTATCGACCAGATTCAACGGGCGGAACAGAACATAACAAACGCCCGGCGACTGGGTGGTAGAGCGGCAGGTATCCCCATATGGGAAGAGCTGATCGGCGCCTGGAAGAACGAACAACGGCGACGATCAGGACGCGCGATCGGCACCCAAACTGAGCCGACGAACAACATCGGGGAGGCCACCATCAGCCAGGGTTGTCAAACAAACCTTGAGCAAGGGTTCTCAGAGGAAGTAACTCGACGATGGGCGGTGGGGGCACACCCCGCCGACTTACTCGTTTACCCCATCATGCAGGTGGTTCTCGACAGAGGAGTGGTGGTCGTGGCCCCCAACAGGGCGACGCGCACGCCGCTACAGCGGCAGCTAGAGAAGGGGACGAGGCCCATACGGACAGCAGGACCTCCCAACCAGGAGGTCAAGCGGAGGACAGTGGGACCACCCAGGAAGGAGGATTCAGTCGAGAAGGGGATGGCGGAACCACCAACCCATGAGAAACCAGCGCCGGAGCTCATCACATGGGACGACGACGGGGTGCTCCAACTGGTGATGGGTCCGGAGGAGCTGCCGGACATTGACCTGCTGTCAGGAGATCTCCCGGAGTCCGACGCGGAATTGTAAGGGTGAGTGTGGGGGAAATTTTCCCGACGTACCGCCCGGTCTGGTGGGGGGTGATGACGCGGTCGTCGATTTGGGAAATACCCATTCGACGATCCGTGGTCATCTCTTATCGTCCGGTCGGTCCGTTCGGGGAAGTTTCCCCGCGCGACGTGAGGATGGGGGTATCGCGGCGGCGACGGCTAACACCGTCGTTATCCCGGTCGTCTGTCTTTTGACTCACGTCGCCCAGTAATCACCACTCGTGGGTACCTTATAATTATTTACAGTATTGATGTCATTTTAATATAACAGTGTATTGTGTATAACGTGCGTTTTTAATTAATACAAACTACATAACATACCACCTAAAGATATCGTGTCAAAACATTTCTACAAAAAGCAGGGCATCGTATTAATGGATATTTTTCTCAAGTTTTTGGTCCATATCCTGGTAAGTAATTTATAAATTACATAGCTTACATAGTAAAGTACATGTTAATTTATAGGTTTAATACTTTAAAAGTGCTTAATGACCCTAAGAATTTCTTAAGTATATAATAGTTTATGTATATTCAAGGAAATTATGATCAGGGAATTAGACGCATACAAAGGGCATTTTCTGATAAAGTTGTTCAAAGCAGTTACATAGAAGAGTGTAATAGTTCGGAGGAAATAGCAGATGTTATAAAACTAGATAAAAATTGTGAACTTTGTTTTGTATTATAATATATCCAATACAAGCCATTTATAGCATAATTCTCATAACACAAACTTTTATCTAAAGAGATTTATAGAAGTATAATATAAATTATGTTGAGAAACATAATTGCAATTGAATTAGTCTATAAAATTTTAAAAATTATTGTACTGTTTTAAAAATTACATATCATTTAGTTTTCTATAAAAATGTTTATGTTATTGACATAAGCTAAACTGAAACATCCATCAAATACAATCTGTGATAAAAACGAAATGTGTCCAATGTGTGGCTCTACAGATATATTTTCAGGTAAATGAAATATAGCATCTTCAACCCTTCCTTGCCCACTAAAATAGTATTTTTTTAAAAAATTTGGATGAAAATCTAAATTTATCTTAACATAAGTTAGCATATGTTGAACATGTTACAACGTTAACTAATTTAAATTAATTATAAAAATTTTAATTTGCATTAACACTATTTTAGTAACTTAATTTAATAATGTAATAAGTAGTCAATAATAATTAAGAAATATTCAATAAACACAATCTACTTTTATAAATAAATATTCGAATTAAAAAAAAATTTTAGATTCAATATTAAAAGCTAATTTGAGTCTTTTAGAAGAAGTATTGAATACAGGTTAAAAGAAGAGGCTAAAATTACAAGGGCGTTATTTTCTGCAAAAAGCAACATTGTTGTTGATGTAGAAAACATTTTAGATAACACTATTATTGATTTACCTAAAACAGAAATAGCAATATTGATAGATTTTGTTAATCAATTAAAATCTGATGTTGAATTATTGAAAAATATGTTAAACATAACTTTAACAATTTATTCTATTCAACATTAATTGTCTAATTTATTATCATTTCCAGAAGTGTTTCATGGTATTAAATATAAAAAACAATTTATTTGAAAAAATAAGAAAATTTAACAAATATAATTCCAAAAATAATTTACAAATCAATTCAACTCTCTTATAGTGCGTTTGGAAGGGAGACTAATGGCATAAAAAAATTAAATTTTTCGGGCACTGAAATATATAAAATCTTAATTGGTAGGTATAAATAATTTAAAATAACTTAAATACATAATATTATTTGTCTTTACAAATTTGTTTTTTTAATTTAGAAGTGGTTACTGATCACAGCATCAGGAGTGTACTCGGTCGATGGTTTTCTGGCGCCAAGTATAGGGAAGGAGGAAAAAGGAGAGGATTTTAATAAAACTAAACTATGTTTCTAAAGACAATCAAAATGTATTATAAATATAATTTAAAAAATGTTTTTTCTGAATTAGTTTACTATTAATTTACATTTTAAGTGGACGTCAAATCTGCATAGACAGAATTGGATATGCGTGTATACCGTCATCTTAATACCACGCAATAAGTTAAAAAAAAGTAATTCTATTTTATTTTTATTATTACTATTTGGAGTAATAAGAAATTTATTTTATATTATATTTAGTTTGAATTAATTTAACCTTTCGGCAGGCGCGTATGCACATTTTGTACGACTATAATTATTATAGTTTTATTGACATAACTTATAATCTACGTATTCCGATTAATATTATGGTTTTTCCTATTCCACAATGACGTATATGTTATAAATATTTAATAATTGTTATTTTATCGTACGTAATTTTCAAATTATTATTGATATATATTTCAGTCAATTCCGTTTGAAATACGTCTCACGCAGTCGCGCCTATTCATGGTATTATTTTTTTTTTTTCATTCAAACATATTACTTTTTCTTTTTTTTCGTGTATTGTTTTTTTCACCTCATTATGGTTGATGTAGTTACAAGAATTATCAGATGAATAAGTGGAAGACAATCTTGATGATTTTGATAGTGTCAGAGATCTTAGATAATTTAGACAGTAACTAGGAACAGAATATTTCGGATGAAAAATTATAAAAATATATGTATGAATATGAATTCATCGTAAAATATTAAATAAATAATATTAAAATGTTCCCAATAAATATTTGTATTAAAAATTATTTATTTATCTTTTATTTGAATTAAATATACATGAAAAGCATTCTGTCGTATAAAGTACGACATGTGCCTGCTCACGAAATACATAGCAGCGCGCCTGGCGAAAGGTTTATTTATTTGGAGTTAACTGCATTTTAGTTATTTTGTTTTTATTATTGATTTTTCTTATTCACAAGTAGTGTTTTTATATATGTAATAACATTTTTTGCATGTGCTAATCTATAATTGTAAATTCGTTTTTCATAACTTAGGTTATTTTGGGAATATGGTTTTAAAATATATTCTTCCAATGCAAATAATTCATCCCCAATGAATACAAAATTTAAACCTTCATCACATTCAATATTTGTTGGCGAATTGAATGTCTTATTTTGTAGTCTATTGTGAAATGTAGTTGCTTGAATAACACCACCGTCAGATGTTCTTCCCTGTTTCCCTACATGCTACATCAACATAAATGAAATCATAATTGTAGTTAACCACAGCTATTAGTACTACACTGTAAAAGTTATTATAATTATAAATTTATAATAAAGTGCTCCAGAATTAGCTGGTGGATTAATGCGTATATGTTTTCCATCAATGCATCTACCGCAATTAATTATATGCCAACGATTTTAGAATCCTTCAGCAACACCGCTTAGAATTCCTTGGTCTTTTAAGACTTGCTAAAAGATCAGTGGATCTTTTCCTACGGACCAAATCCTATAAAAACCACGAATATTTAACTCTACACTTGAACGGACTAAGACCTTTGAAAGATCCGATCCGTTTTTATCAAAGGATTTTTATTATTCCGTTTGTGGATAATACAGAGATCTAGTCTGCGGACCAGAATCAGCTAGGCCCTACGGGTTTAATCCGTCAGACCAGGTCCGGTGAATAATCCGCTAGTGTATGGCTGGCTAATAACGGGCCGTCCGTCCTCTGACCACTTGCGATAACGTGCCGGCACATCTGCGACAACGAGCCGTGACGTTTTCGGAGGTCTCGGACAACGGAAAGCCATTTATCCGATAAACGTCCGAAAACGCCCGATAACGGAATTTCGCTGGGTAAATTATTCAACACGATGGTTTTACGTTTTCTCCATTCCCATTTATCCCTGTATTATGACCGGATTAGTCGTTTTTTAGCGTTTTAAAATTAGTTTATTAGGGAGTTTTTGCATAACGCCGGTTAAACGCTATGGTAGAAATAACGTTCGGTTAAATAATACGTTAATATATTTACCGCAATGCATGAAACTTTAGTTTTTGCATTATCGGATTTTCCGTTAAAACATGTTATCATATTAAATACAAATTTTGTGATTAAATTTACGATTTTTTTTTTTAATTTAATCGAGTAATATTGTATTAATTTATTTAATTTCATTTAATTGAATAGTTATTAGTGTAATTTAATCGATATGGATGAAATGTTGGAATTGGTCTTCTTGGATGAAATATCCACTGATGATATTGAATATATTTTAATAAATGAATTACTGTTTTTTCGTAGTGAAATACTTATCAGGTCTACGTCATATGGTAATTTTAATTTTCTTCGACTAAGCAATGAAGAATGTAGACAACATTTTAGATTCAATAAAATTGATATGGAACGACTTAGGGTAACTTTAGCTATACCAGATGTAATTAAAACTACACAAAGATACCATGTTTCAGGTAGTTATAAAATATGATTTTTTACTTTGAAACTACAATAATTCTGAGTTACAGTTAAAAATACAAATCCTATATTTAATGAAAAATTTTTATAGGTTTAGTAGGACTTTGTATTTGTCTTCGACGACTTACCTATCCAAATGGGTTATGCGATTTAGAAAGGATGTTTGGATTAAGTTCTTCCTATTTAAGTAGCATTTGTAATCATGTAATGTTTATAATTGAAAGGAACCACGGACATCTTTTACAACATTTAAATAATTTACCTTGGCTGAATGAAAGAAAACTGAAGTATTATGCAAAAGTAAGGATTAAGTGGTATATTTGTGGAGGGAGCGATGGATGGATCGTCCTCCCCCTTGATTGAGCTGCAGATATACCACTGCCTAAAAATATTTTATAAAATTTAAATAACTTATTATGTTAGGCAATATCAAATAAAGGAGCACCATTAAAAAACTGTTGGGCCTTTATTGACGGAACTGCAAGGCCTATATGTAGGCCAAAAGTTAATCAACAAGAATATTTTTCTGGACACAAGCGCTATCATTGTTTAAAATATCAAAGTTTATTAACTCCAGATGGTATCATTATTAATCTTCAAGGACCATATTCAGGAAAAAGGCATGATGTAGGTATAAATACATAAACATACTAATGCAGGATACATTCACATCGGTTAGGCTGTTTTGTTCTCGACCGACCGCTGACTAGTCATCGTAGGCGGAACACCGCGTTCCCTACGACTGACGAGGCAAGCAGCACTCGAGCCGCATGGTCGCTCGAGTCGTGTTTTCTATCCGCTCGCATCCGCGAATCCGTTTTCTTCCCTTCTCAGTAACTTCTATGTGTGACCGGCGTTCTCTTTGTTAAATGTATTCTTGCTTTCTTCTTCATTATATTTTATGTTAATATACGTACGTGATATTTAAAACCTTGTGTGCATTTATTAAAAATTATTGTTGGCCGTGACGTTCCCGCGTCACGCGCACCACAGTACCTCTTGATCAGTTATATATCAGGTGCGATAAGAAAATAAAATTATTTTCACAAATTAATTACACAAATTCAATTTGTTTATTTATTATGGCTAAAAAAGAACGCTGAATTTGGATCCAGATGACAATGCAATAGATTTTGAATTATTGATTGATAATGCCAACAATATAAATGGAAACAATAGACAATATGATGATGATGTTAATGTGGTTAATCAAAGAACTCATCTTATTAACAACTATTTTGGGCGTTTATAAATAATAATATAAATTGTTTACTTATAGTATACATTTATAACATCATAATTTAACAAGTAGAAATAATTTATTAACAAATATCACTTTTATTTAAATAATAATAATATAATATGTTTATAATATTGAATAAAATAAATAATTTTATTTTTTTATTATTATTTATTATAACTCTTAACTTATAATATAAACTTTTAACATCGTAATTAAACAAATAGGAACATTTTATTACCAAATATCACTTTTATTTAAATAATAATAATAATAATATAATATGTTTATAATATTGAATAAAATAAATAATTTTATTTTTTGATTATTATTTATTATAACTTTTAACGATTTAACTTTTAAGTATTCTTCCCCGGCACGAGGTACAACTGTTAGCGTTGGTCACACCTTCCCTCTCTCCTTTTCCCACGACTTTCCTTTCCTCGAGACTGATCATCAAGCTCGACAGATCCAAAAATATAAATATAGGATCATTACTAGCAATTGCAGGTTTAATATAAATTATCATACTTGTTTTTGAATTCAACGTTGTGGACTCATCAATTAGTACCGAAAATTTTGCATTACAGTCAATAATATTTTTAATTATTTGTTCTCGCATTTTAGTAGTAATGTGATCAATAATACTAGTAGCAGAATATCTAGAATGTAATATTGAACCTAAAGAAATACCATTAGCTTGTTGTAGCTCAATTAGTTTTGAATGGTCATCGAATGGCCTATTATATTTTGCTATATGATATGCTGTTCGGAAAATATTCTCAGTATTAACATTATTTTTATGCAAGTTGGACTCAAAATTTTAAACAATTTTTTTAGATTCTTTTTCTTTTTTTATGTTATAAGCATATTGATGTGCAAATGAATCTGCATGTTTTTAATTTTATTTCTTATGTTGGCCATTCTGGTTTGCTTACTTGTATGATCACCTTCATTAACTGTACACATACTCCATTCTTTACTAATCTCAACACCTCTTTTCTTTATTGTTTTAATACACGAATTTCTTTACAATATGTACAGCCTATTTGACGTTTAAAACAAAATAGCCATGGATATCTTGATTTTTTTTCAATCCATTGATCAAAACTCCATACCAATGGCCATTGATCACTTTCCTACAAACAGTATTGAATAAAAAATTATACTTAGATTTATAATTAAATAATAAAAATTTCTAGGTAAATATCAAATTATAATTAAAATAAACAAAATTTATATTAATTTATAATATTATTATTAATTATAATATAAACATATAACAACTTTTAATAATTTTACTTGTCAATTAATTATGTATAATTAAAAAATAATAATAAATAATATATTATAATTTATAATTCAGTAAAATACATTACTTAAAATATAATTTTATTTATAATATTAGGAATTAAAGTTTCGGATGAAAATTACTAGTTATGAAAGTATATTGTTAAGCACTAGTTTTATTGTAAAATATGTATATATAAGTTTAATAATTCCGTACTTTCTTCATAAGTTATTTTTTAATCTTTTTTTTCTTTTGGCCCACTGTCAGATTACTAATCAATAAAGATGATCAGAAAATTATTAATAATAGGTGCCTACTAATAATTTACACAAACCTATTATTATACATTTGTACATGTATATTTTTAAATTCAAAGATAAAAATTAGTATTCATTTTGAGTCTAACTTATATAAAAATTATTATTAACAAATAATTAAATTAAATTTCTACTATTTCCAAAATCACCACTAAATTACAAAAAAGAAATGATATTAGTATATTATTTATCAAATGTAACATAAATATAAACTATTGTAAAGTAAAGAGTTGTTATTACAAAACAAATAATTGTTTTTTATTTATAATTTTAAATTTGTCTTACTTGATTGCTAGGATCTTACTAGGACTATGAGACTGTTAAATTTAATAGAAAATGAATCAATTGCCTAATAAAATGTTAAATGGAATTTTAACAAGTACTTACTCGATCTTCATAATTTGGATTGGGATCATCAACAGATTCTTCAGCTATTTCATCTGGATCTGGACAATTTATAGTATTGCTAGGACTGCTTGGAGACTGTCAAATATAACAGAAAATTAATAAAATATTAAATAAAACGTTAACAAACACTTACTTGATCTTTATTGTTTTTTGAAAAATACGAATATAAAGTTCGTATTTTTTTAGGTTGTGATTCCATAATAATTATAATTTCAAATATTTGTAAATTATAAATTTATAATTCATAATTCATAAAAATAAAAATAAAATTATATAAATAATAAAATAGCGTACGAATATACCTAGTACAAATAGTAAATACTACAAAAACGTAGGTAATATACTAATATGTATATCGTATATTCTAACAAAATGGCATTTGTATTATTATTTATGATTCTACATCCACAGACCACAATATTCCACATGCGATTGTCGATTATAATATATTATTTATATTGTTGATTGCATAATCACTATTTTTAACGAAACGAAAGTATAATTTAAACCGTGAATCCATGGTAACCACAAATATAATATAATTAATAATAACATTATCAGGGTACATCAATCAAAATAACTCTATAAATAGACACACACGAGGTATGTCCTTCATTCGTCGAATAATATCAATTATTATGACTATGTAACATAAAGATTATACTCGTACTATCATTATTATAAATATAAAACGTAAATGTTCAAATACCTAGTTACGACGTTACAAGCAAATATTATCTTTATTCTTTATATATTATTAAAACGTGAGGCGATTTCTTATGACAGTTATATCTGAAGTTCTACTGGACCGATTTTCATCATTTTTTTTTCTAATGCAAGTACTCGGTGAGCAAATGAGCCATCAAAAGAGAAAAGTCAAAAAAAATATACATAGTTATTAGACTTTTAAGTTTGCCGTATGTAGGGACGTGGGCCGAAAATATCGATATTTTGATTCGATATATCGCGATTTTTGATATCGATATTTGGTTATATTATATATTATTAATAATATTATTAATAAATATTAATACCCCGCAGGGGTATTCTTCGGAATAACGGGTATAACGAACCCGCGGCCCCGAGTTATGTTGGGCCCTCCATTAATGGGGGTTGACGTTGGGCTAACCACCCAACTCGCAAAACCAAACAGGTTCCGAAACAAAACAAACCTCAGCCTCGGATGAACAATAAAAAGTTGGAAAAGTTGAGTCTAGGAACTTGGAATGTGAGAACGCTGTACGCAGCGGGTGCTCTGACGACAGTCGTTTCAGCAATAGAAACGTACCGATTAGATATAGTAGCCATTCAGGAAATGAGATGGACAGGGTCGGGAAACACAAGATTGAACAACCACACAGTCTTCTTCAGCTGTAGAGTCAGCCACGAAGCGGGAGTAGGCTTCATAATTAAGAATAATATACTCCCATACGTTAAAAAATTCAAAGCATATAATGATAGATTATGCTTCCTACAAATCGAATGTAAGTGGTTAAATATTGTACTAATAAACGGGTATGCACCAACGGAAGAAAAAGGAGATCAAATCAAGGAAATATTTTATAGCGAGCTAGATATGTTATATGAAGATTTACCAAGTAGGATACCAAAAATTGTGATGGGAGACTTCAATGCGAAAATAGGCAAAGAAAGTGTTTTTAAAGCCTCAATTGGCCAAGAAAGTTTGCATCAAATATCCAATGACAACGGGATAAGACTTATCACGTTCGCAATGTCTAAGAATATGGTGATTAGTAGTACATCTTTCCCACATAAGGACATCCATAAACAAACATGGACGTCCCCAAACGGAACCACAAAAAACCAGATTGACCATGTAGTGACAGATAAAATAATAAGACATTGGATTCAAGACGTAAGAAGCCATAGAGGAGTGGGATCCCACTCAGATCACTTCCTTGTTAAAACGATGGTACGAATAAAACTACCAAGACAGTGGATTCGAAAGCCTAAAGTAAATACAAGATTGAATATAGAGAACATGAAAGATGAGACAATTGTGAGAAATTACAAACAAACACTGGAAACGAAATTGAACACAGTAGATCAGTCTCAAGACATTCAAAAGAAATGGGAAAACATAAAAACGATTATTAAAACTACAGCGGAAGAAATTATTGGGTTTGAACCAAAGAGAAAGAAAAATAAATGGTTCAACGAGAATTGCAAGAAGGCGATAGAAAACAGGGACAGAGCAAGGTTAGAAGTATTGACGTCTAACATAGAGAAGAATAGAAGAATTTTAGCACAAAGACAGAAAGAATATAAATCCATAATAAGGAAGGAAAAAAGGATCTGGGAAGAATTAAAAGTTAAAAACATCGAGGAAGAATACCTAAATTCCCGTAAATTTTTTGGGATAACAAACGAATTAACAAAAAAGCGTAAACCAAGAGCAAGAATAATGAAAAACAGCAAGGACATACTTATAACAGAAGAAAAGAAGATTGCGGAAGAATTTAGGGAAGTTTTCAAAGAGATCTTAGGGAAACCAGTGAATATAATAGAAGAGAGTATAGAGTACATAACTGTAGAACCAGAGGATAAAATACCAAGCCAAGAGGAATTAGAAGTAGCAATTAAAATGCTCAAAAATAATAAAGCCCCGGGGGAAGATCTGATCATTGCAGAGCTCTTGAAGAACGGTGGACAAAAACTAATATTGGAAATATGGGACCTAATAAAAGAAATATGGAAAACTGAAAGGATCCCATCGGAGTGGAACCTATCGATAATTTGTCCTATATATAAGAAAGGGGATCCCATGGATGTTAAAAACTACAGAGGGATATCTCTACTCAACACTGCATATAAGATACTATCAAATATTCTGCTGAACCGTCTTAAACCATACGCCGCAGACATCATTGGAGAATACCAGAGTGGCTTTACATCAGGTAGATCTACAATAGACCATATATTTACGCTGAAACAACTCATAGAGAAGTACTACGAATTTAATAAGCCATTACATCTAATATTCATTGACTTCAAACAGGCATACGATTCAGTAAAGAGAGAAGGAATATGGAGACATCTTAAATTGTTTGGGATCCCATCAAAATTAATATCGATGATTAGAGCAACAACAGAAGTATCGAGATGTGCAGTTAGGTTTGGGCAAGAAGTATCAGAAGAGTTCAATACCACAACGGGATTAAAACAAGGAGATGCACTGTCACCATTACTGTTTAATATAATACTAGAAGTGGCAGTAAGAGAGGTAAAAAGAGAATACCAAGGAATAAATTGTGGCCAAAATATTCCCTTGCTTGCATATGCCGACGATGTAGCAATATTGGGCGAAACCGAGCAAGATATCCAAAAAGCCACAGAATCACTAATTAGAAACGCGGAAAAATTGGGTCTTATTATTAATGAGAGCAAGACCAAATATATGCGAGTCGGCAGGGACGGATATCAGACCCAGCAAGCAACGGGATTACAAGCAGGCGGATTTATATTCGAAGAAGTAAAGAATTTTAAATACCTAGGTACCAACTTGAGTAGCACAAACGACAACCACGAAGAAATTAAAAAACGTATTACGTCGGGAAATAAATGTTTTTACGCCCTTTCTGGTTTAATGAGGTCGAAGCTGCTGTCAAATAAATCTAAAGAACGAATTTATAGAGTACTAGCAAGGCCGGTTATAATGTATGCATGTGCGACATGGCCCATGACTCAGGGAGATGAAAAAAAACTAGCTATCCTGGAGAGAAAATTCCTCAGAAGGATATATGGACCTAAAAGAAATGAAGACCAAACTTACGAAATCAGGTCTAACCAGGAAATACAAGAACTATTCGGAAAACCAAATATTGTAGCAGAAATACGTCACAAAAGACTAAGATGGCTTGGTCATGTAATAAGAGCTAAATCAATAATAAAGGACGTTCTATACTGGAATCCGCAGGGTAAGAGACCGATTGGAAGACCGAAGCAGAGATGGATCGACAAATGCAAGAAGGAACTAATACAACTTGGGGTAAACGACCCTTTTGTATTGGCTTTAGAAAGAGACAGATGGAGAGAAGTTTGTTTTGCAGCTATGGACCTCAACGGCCCCTAGAGCTGAAGAAGAAGAAGAAGAAGATATATTATTATTAGTACTAGCTGAATTACCCGTCATTGCCGGGTTACAATAAAATAATTAAATAGTTGAATAATTTTATACATAATATATTATTATATAGCTTTAATTTCATTAAATATTAAATATTATTATTAGTATTTATTATTTTTCATTATATATTATAATAATTTTTCATTTAAAATGGAATTATTATTATTGGTACTAGCTGAATTACCCGTCATTGCCGGGTTACAATAAAATTATTGTATTATATAGCTATTATATTATATAACTTTAATTTCATTAAATATTAAATATTATTATTATTATTTATTATTTTTCATTATATATTATATCGTTTTCATTTAAAATGGAATATCAATTAATTCCCATAGTAGGTGATGGAAATTGTTTATTTCGTTCCGTGGCATATGTAATATTTGGCACGCAAGAAAAACATCGAGATATTCGATTGAGATTTGTCAACTTGGTGATAAATAATTGGGATGTGTATAAAGACTTTGTTATAGGTGAGCTTTCGTATAGGTTACCTATTTATAATTATAATGATTATGAACATTTGATGAGCTTAGAAGGCGAGTATGTTGGTCACGTCGAACTTGAATGTATTAGTCGACTTTATCCAGGGCATACATTTCGTGTGTACAGATCTAATGATCTTAATGAATTTGTAGATTATGGTTCTGGAGCTGTAATGTGTAATTTATTTTTTTCTGGCCCTGTTGACACTGGACATTTTAGTGTTTTTGTTTTTGATAATAATACAGGTATAAATAATCAAAATTCATTTATTATACCTGATGAAATAAATGTAAACACTAAAAAAAAAGCGTAAAAGTAAAACTCATTCTTTAACTGGAAGACGTGAAAGAAATAAACGTAATAAAAACCATAATCAGAGTGCGTTTAAATTATTAAGTTATAAATGTGCTTTATCATACAGTATAGTTCACGTTACTCCTTATAGTTTGGGTAATTTAATATTTAAATTCGAGTATTGTCATTCGTTGCACTTTGAGTGTGAAAAAACGACTAGAGGTCATTTCAGTTTTTGTTGTGGTAATGGCAAAATATCTTTACCGGAGTGCCGTTTGCCTAAAGAAATATTTGATTTGTTTGTTGGTGAAAATGATGAGTCTAAACAATTTAGAGAATATATACGTCAATATATTAGTGCGATGTCATTTGTTTCTTTTGGTTCTCAAATAACATTACCATCGGGGTATGGGCCTTATTGTTTTAAAATACATGGTGATATATATCATCGTATTAGCTCCCTTTATCCTAGCTCTGGCCAAAATCCATCCTATGGTCAATTATATATTTTAGACTTTGCCGAAGCAAACAAAGTTAGATTGAACAAATCACAAAATATATTACTAAACAGTTATAATAATAATATTTAATATTTAATGAAATTAAAGCTATATAATATAGTATGTATAAAATTATTCAACTATTTAATTATTTTATTGTAACCCGGCAATGACGGGTAATTCAGCTAGTTTATTATTATACGACGTGGACTTGCGGGGTTTATATTATTTTTTTTCCGGTCTTAATATAATCTTTGAGTTCGTCTCTCTATTGACCGCATTTAACTCCATAATATATTTTATTAGATGTAAAATCGTATATTAAATCTATAAATTTATATTGTAAACGTAAATAAAATCGTAGAAATAAAGAATAATAATACATCGTTTTCAAAAAGACACAAAAATAAAATATAAAGGTCTCCACACACTGCCGCGGTGGCGGTGGCGGTGGCGGTAGCGGTAGCGGTGGCGGTAGCGGTGGCGGTAACGATCGCGCACATCGCAGCGGTGGCGGTGACATATGTACAATATATAATATATAATATTGTATTATAAATTTAAAATCATTGGTTTTTAGTCACAAATTGTAATTAAATGTTTATTATTACAAAATACATTGTATGTATATAATAAATAGTAGGGGTACGCTAAAAAAAAATCTAAGAGATACCCCCCCTCCCCGCGTACCACCACACCCCCAAATCCAGCCCTGTATATTACCTTATATGAAACTTTGGCAGAATTATAATATAATATACGGAAAAATACATATAGATATTATATTAATATAATATAATAATAATAATAATATAGCTGTCACCGCGGCGGTGAAATTGGTCCGGACACAATTTTCCGCCGCGGTAATGTACCGCGATATTCACCGCCGATTTCACCGCGCCGGTGTGTACTCTTAGGTCTAGTATCAAATACGTGTATATCATTTTACCGCCACCGCGGCAGTGTGTGGAGACCTTAATATCGTATAGTCAGTTGCATATTTAGAGGTGGTATCCTGGGAGTTAAACCATCCCCCCTCAATTTTTTTCATACAAAGACATTGCTTGCATGAAAATTAGAAGGAGATATATGATTAAAAT